>JAJVSH010000199.1:248135-272626 GCA_021460005.1 Tetramorium alpestre | reverse complement strand
CCAAGGGTTGGAATACCTGCAAAAAATAATACCTCTCGTGTTACTATGGCAGAACTCATGGAAAGAGTGTCACATTACAATCTTAATGTTGAAAAAATACATAACAGTTAGATTATTCATTATTTCTAAAAGATTAGGTGGTATTATTGTTTATAAATTTATTGAATCTTCATTACGATTGTCTATGCTTTCCATTGATAACATTTCTATTTCGTTTGCCTGATCATTTTTATTTTCTATTTGTTCATTTAGAAATTCAGTATTATTCATTTCATTATCTGGATTATTATGTATTTCAGCATGAATTGTATGTTGTATAAATGGTGATTCTTCTAATTCCTTTTTCGTGAACGGCACGCTTTCTCCCTCTGTATCCATTTTTCGCATTCTAACTCCTTTGACTATTGGTTCTGGTTCTTCAATCATCATTCCTCTTCTTGGTGTAACTGGTAAAGGTCTTGGATTTGTATTTCTTTGTCATGCCTCATCATCTTCCGGGCACTCTTTAATTTCATCTTCTAAAGAATGTATATGTTTGTTATTTTCTTGATAGAGCGTCTGCATTTGCGTTTATTTTTCCTGGTTTATAAATTATTTCATAATCGTATTCTACTAATTTAATTCTCCATCTTGCTAATCGTGAAGTAGGATCTTTTAATTTATGAAGCCAAGTTAACGGTTTATGATCTGTTATTAATTTAAATTTCTTTCCATAAAGATAAGGTCTAAAGTGTTGCACGGCATATACTATTGCCAATAATTATTTTTCTATCGTTGAATAATTTTTCTCTGCGTCATTTAATACGCGTGATGCATAACTTATTGGTTGATCTTTCCCTATCTGCCCTTGACTCAAAATTGCACCAATTGCTGTCCCAGATGTATTAGTTGTAAAAAGAAAAGATTTTGTAAAATCTGGGTATTGTAATATTGGTTCCTCACAAAGTGCGTTTCTTAATAAATCAAAACTTTCCTGTTCCCTTTCTCCCCATTTAAAGTCTATATCCTTTTTTAACAAATTAGTTAATGGTTTTGCTATTTTTGAAAATCCTTTAATTCGATAATATCCGGCCAATCCAAGAAATTGTTTTATATTTTTTGCGATTTTTGGAATTGGAAAATTTTGAACTGCTTCAACTTTTTTAGGATCTGGGCGGACTTCATCCTTTCCAATTATATGTCCTAAATAAGTTACTTCTTTTCTTAAAAATTTACATTTATCTGGCTATAGTTTTAAATTTGCTTCTCGTAATCTGGTTATTAACTTTTCGAATTTAATTGCATGTTCAGTAAGTGAACTTGAATATAATACTATATCATCCAAATATACAAAAATTTCATTTCCTTGTTAGCACTAGATCCATTAATCTTTGAAAAGTTGCGGGTGCATTTTTTAATCCAAAAGGCATTCGATCAAATTCATAATGTCCGTATGGTGTTGAAAAAGCTGTTTTATGGCTATCTTCTGGATGCATCTTAATTTGATGAAAACCTGATGCAAGATCAAAGATTGAGAAATATTTTGCTCCTCCTAATTGATCCAATATCTCTATTATGTTTGGAAGCGGATATGCGTCTCCTAAGGTCTTATCATTTAGGTCGCGGAAATCTAAAACCATTCTCCACCCCTTATTCCCCGCTGAGTCCGGCTCTTCGGAACTATCCATACAGGCGTGTTGTATAGTGATTTCGACAGTTTAATTATGTTTTACTCAAGTAATTCATTGACCTGTTTATTTATTTCATTCTTATAAATGGCTGAAAATCTATATTGTCGCGTATTAGTTGGTATTTCATTCATTGTTGGAATTTTATGTTTTAAAACATTCATATGTTCAAGATTTTCTCCTGGCAAGTGGAAACAATCTGAGTTCTTTTCTATTAACTTTTCTACATGATTTCGTTCTTTTGAATTCAAATGTTCTAATCTTAATAATTTTATCATCTCTTCTTTTTTAGAATTCTGCTTAATACTGCAACATCTTCTGAAATTTGAATTTGAGTTTGAATTTGAATTCGAGTTTGAGTTTGAATTTGAGTTTGAGTTTGAATTTGAATTTGAATTTGAATTTGTTTTTGAGTTTTCTTCTGAATTCGATTGTTCTTTGTAAGATGAACTACCTAAGTAGCTTGGATTTAAGTTAGAGCCTGAACTATCTAAATAGTTCAGATTTGAATTCGTTTCAAACTCTCGTAATTTGACTGTAGGGATATATACCCTTTCTTCTTTGTCATTTGTATTTATGACTCTCAAATATGCCTTTCCTTCTTTTATTGTGACTAATGCATCTCCTAAGTAGATACCTTTTGTCACATTTTTTTGTCACATTTAATCGTGAAATATATCCTTCTTTTAATTCAGGATTTGCAATTTTTACATACATGACCGAGGCAACTCTCGGTGATGTTATCCAAGTTTCTTCTTTCTCTTCAAAAGGAATACAGGCATCTGGCCATTCTAATTGATTTTATTGATAATTGACCTTTGCTTGAAATTATTTTAAGAAATCCGATCCTAAGATTCCATCTTGTGNTATAGGAAAATCATTTTCAACTAACTGAAAAGGGACTGGATATCCTAAGATATTTATCACTGCCTGCCCTAAGGTAGCAACATGATGCGTCGTGATTCCACTTAGTTTTAATATTTCATTTCTATCTACCACGGTATCTAGTGTTATTGAATCTCTTAATTATATTTGGTCCCGATCCACTGTCTACTAAGAAGTTTAATTTCTTTTTGAAATTCTCACTTTTACCGATTTTAATTACCGAAGTAATTTATCGAAGTAATTTTACCGATGGTACTTCTTCAATTTGAGTTATATTTATTGTTCGGTGTCTGATTCTGTTTTCTCCATAATTGCTCGTGTAGGGCGACTTTTGGTATTTCCCGGAGTCGCCTCTATCCTCGCGGGAATCTGCTCATTTCTCTGTCTTTGTCCATTCTAATGAAGATTCTGACATTTTTCAAGCGTATGTCCTAATTTTTTGCAATATCTGTATGTAACTGTTGCAGTTTGAATCTGATTATTTGAATTTTGTATTGGAGATGATTGTTTATTATTATTGTTATTAATATTATTCGGTTTCCTTTGATTTTCAATCTTTGTTTGTCTTTTATCTTGTTGTTTATTGATTTGCCAGCATTTATCTGCTGTGTCCCTTCTTATGACAATATTGACAAGTCACAGGTTCAATTCCTACGTGTCGAATTAACCGACTATTTTTATGTAAAACGTTAACCGACTATTTCAATGTTTAAATCTTTTCAATCTAGAATATTAACCGACTATTTTTACGTAAAATGTTAACCGACAATTCTAATGCAGAATATTAATCGACTGTTTTTATGTAGAATATTAAACCGACTATTTTAATGCAGAATGTTAATCGACTTTTATAATTTTCATATTCAGTAAAAATAAATAAAGTGTTACGTCCAGTAGACTCCGCGATTTCTTCCATCCGAACAATGGGGAGTGTTACGTCCAGCGGACTCCGCGATTTATCTCATACAGACAATAGGGGGAAAATGAATTATTCTTCCCCGAATCCTTAAGGTTAAGAGCGTGGGATCGGCGATAAACGTTCCACAGGTGGACTAGTTGGCCTTTGAAAGAATAAAAATAATAATAAAAGGGGAGTCAATAAAATTCAAAAAAAGATCAGTCACACCTGTGGCATTGATAGGCGTCGATTCGACTTAGATCCTATCGGGGATTTTCCCAGAGCGCCCAAGTGAGTCACGAAACCGCGGATACAATCCATGATCGCTCTAAAATTAACGCTCTTGTCGCGAGAAAAGTCGCGACATAAGAAAATCGTTTGGGCCCCCTCCGAAGAACCTCATAATTCTTATTGTTAGTTTAAACTTTTAGAAAAGAGGCAGCTTGACCGGGTCGTAAAACCAAAAAGGTTTTATGATTAAACTGCCTATAGCTATAGGAACGGATAAACAATTTTTTATAGCCGATTCCCCAATTAGAATTAAGAGAAACGAAAAGCGCTTAACGAATCAGAAGCGCAAATCCGACACCCCGACACACCCTTCATTTTTTTCGAATATAAACCTGCGATTTCAAGGACCGCGACACTGCTGGTTCTTTTTCCATTTCGACCTTTACTCCGTGAGTGACTGCAGATTGACCTTGTCTCATCTCTGGGCATTAGCCAGTTCGCTCGATCGAAAAATTTGTAAATTTAAAGTCAGTGCTGTGTCAGTCAACCGGACGTCGTTCCTGATTGAGAACTCGTGTCACCCAATCAGCCGTCGCGTCCGATCGCGACTCCTCGCCGTGACTCCACCACACGGAGAAGTGACAGGACGACTCTACTGCGAGGGCTGAACACAAAAATAAACAGTGAGTCCTCTTCATACTTCTCCTTTTTTCGGGTACTCGGTTCGGTTTGTCCCATGAAACATTTAGTCGAGAATCATCGAATCCTTCCTTCCTCATTCCAAATCGCTGATCCTTGATTTTCTGGGAGACCGGAAGTATCGAGAGGTCTCGATTTGAATCCGATTCTTTCCTTCCTCATTCCGAATCGCAGATTCTTGATTTTCTGGGAGACCGGAAGTATCGAGAGGTCTCGATTTGAATCCGATTCTTCCCTTCCTCATTCCGAATCGTAGATCCTTGATTTTCTGGGAGACCAGAAGCATCGAGAGATCTCGACTAGAATTTTCAATCCGACTCTTTCCTTCCTCACTCCGAATTGCGGAACTTTGATATATCGGGTGACCGGTAGCATCGAGGGCTTCCGATTCGAGCGCGGATTCCATAGAGCCACCCCTCCACTCCACCAGTCCGACCGGTGGAAAATCCCGATCAACCGCCTGCCGAATGTATTTGGAATTCACATAAATCTAAATCGCAGTGACTGACTGTCCCGCTGCCGCCCCTCACGCTATTATTAAGGCCGCTCGCAAACACCAACGGCACCGTCAGAATCGCCGTATCCGCCGGATCGTCTCCGACCTTTTAAAGGAATTGATATCGGGAGTAGAAAGCGCCGAAGAACTCCACGAATCGCACCCAACTTCGCCCCCACGACCCCCACGTACACNTTCACCTCCGGCGCGTGCTATATCTCCTTCTCCTCCTCCCTCTCCTGTTTCCGTCGGGACCCTCATTTGGCCGGACACACCGGAGCCCTCTCGCTCTCCCCCTTCTTCCCCCTGCTCTTCTTTTGAGGATAATTCTCCCCCCCTCTCTCCATTTTCCGCGTATCTCCATTCCATATCTCCCTCATATTCTCCAACACCGCTCGAAGACGACGTCCTCAGGCCCGTATCTCCCGCCGTATCGGTCGGATCAAGCATAGAATGCTTGGGAGAATTTCCCCTCTCCCCTAGGTCCGATCGATTCAGGCCCATTTCCCCTACCAACTCCACTTCGAGTGTGGAATTTGTTGAAGAAGTCCTTCTTCCCCCTCTCAGGCCTCGACGGTTGTCTGAGGAGGAGTTTGCCAATTCCCTGCTCTCTTTCCCGGAATGTTCCGGTCCTCTTCCCCCACATCCCATAGCCNTCACTCCGGATCCCGTCGATCCTGATATTCTCCGCAAGATCGTCCAAAATTCCCCTCCCGACCAAATCATCCCTGTTTTCTTCTCCCTAGACACCCACCCTCGCTTAGTCCCAGTCTCCAACTTCTTCCACTTATTTCCTCCCTCCACAGTCTCACTCCATGAAATCCGATAATGGTAGCACGCGCGCCCCCACACGCACATTTATATAAATACGTACACGAACACACACTTTAATTAGGAATAATTTATAAAATAATTTATAAAATTTATGTATTACTCGTATTTAGTATCCTGTAACAAAATTCATATGTTCATAGAAATAAAATTCTTTCTACTTAACTTCCTGTTTATTTCTATAAATAACCATGCATTTTGTTTTATATAAGATTTGTCGCACAAAATTAGTCCACGTACTATGCAATAGTAAACCAGCTTATACTTAGTTATATTTATTTTTATATTAATTTGTAACTTTAATGTATCGCCTAATTTTGTCATTTGATAAATTATGTAATTAGTTTATCTAACAAACCCGAGTGTTTCTTTTATTTTAAAAACCCTCGATTTCACCATCTCTTTCCAGTATTCTCCCGTTAAGAGTCGCACTGGGTCCTATCCCTGGTAAAAGGGATTAAATTCTCTTACCTGAAAAGGACCCCGAGCGCGTTGTTCCGCATTTGGCGTCATANCGTCTGTCTCAGACGTTGACCCAAATTCGGAGCCTCAAAACGTGTCCTCGGCTCGCCCGCATAAACGGGCGAGGTAACAAAAGGTGCCGTTACGTCCTTCCATCCCCGCCTTCTCCTCACCCTCGGGAAGCCTTTCCTTCGCTTCCCGATCTTTCAAAAAAAAAACTTTCCGGGTCTGGACGTAACAGTTATTAAATTTGGTTTTTGGACTTAAGTCAGACTTTTTATTTTGTTTTGACTTTTCATGAACATTTCAGTTTATTTTAATTTCAAGAAAAAATAGTTTCTACCTAATAAAGTGAACTGAAATATTTATGAAACGTTGGAACAAAATGGAAAACGCGATTTAAAGAAACAAATAATCTATAATATTTCTTTATGTTGCGAAAGCATCAAATATCAGATTATAGTATGTCTTATGATTTTTATTATTGTCATCTTATGATTTTCAGAAAAAATACATTGCTAGAATTGATGGTGACAATCCTGAATTAGCAGTTCGTAATGCTCTAAGACATATTTTAACTGACGAAGTAGCTGTTCGATATTCGTGGACCGGCCTAAAGCAAACTATAAAATTTTCACAGCACAAGATTGTTGATGGAATACTAGATAATGAACAATTGGTAAAATTATTGTTTTTGTTCTTTCTTAAATAAAGATAATTATTCAACTATACTTTTTTATGCCGTTGAACTGTGAATTTGTTGCAGAAACTATCATTAAAACAGGAAAAACAACGCTTACGGATCTTCAGAATACTGTGAAAGAATGGCTTCGTTACGCTGGGGATCGCGTTCGGTATCAGCGGAAAAAAGAATTGACAGCGATGGGACAAATTTAAGCAGCGCTGGAACACACGGACGTAAAGTAATTTAAGAGGCGAGCGTATAATATTTATATCAGCGTAATATCCACTTCATAATTTTAAAAAGATAATTCTATACTCAGGTAGCACATGATGGAGTATATAAATTACTTTGATACGCATATTTATGACTACGACAGATGTAGACGCTCACATTTCGTTCTCTGACATCAGCCAAAGAAGTTTATGATATGTTTATGTTAATTTTCTTTTATGTTGCAGCGTTGCCGCAAAGGAAGTGTACCGCATCTTTCGTGTATCTACGGTTGTTACTTGTACGTTTGCTTTCTACGCACGCCCATATACCTACCAGTGGGGCATATAAAACATACAGTGTGTATTGCACGATAATATTTCCTTTTAATTATATGATTTTTATTATAATATTAATACTCTGCTAAAAACTCACATTTATGTTAATTTTCTTTTATGTTACAGCGTTCCCGCAAAGGAAGTGTACCGCATCTTTCATGTATCTACGGTTATTTGTACGTTTGCTTTCTACGCATGTCCATATACCCACCAGTGGGGCATAAAACATACTCGGGGTTTTTCCTCTCCCCCGCTCCTCCCGCGACCAGAGTCGGTTCCCCTTCAAAGCACTTAATTGTAGCATTAATCGGCTGCAATAACCTGTATCGAAGAATAACCTGTGTTTTACATAACCTCAAATAGAATCTATATCGAATCGATATCGATTCGATGTATAATCGATTTGAGATTATCTATCAACTATAATAATGTATTGTACAGCTTTTATAATAAATATTATGGTTAAAACACAAATTTCTACACTATTTCTTTTAAATTATATTAATAAATATTAGGATTAAGGGTGAACGAGCGATTTTTTTTAGTCTCGAAAAATATTCGAAATCGTGGACACGATTGAATCGAAATCGATCTTTAAATTGATATAATTTTGACAAATGGTTTCGATGTCGAATTGATATCGATTCAAAGTTTATTTCTCACTGGGTAATTCGATACATTACTTTCTAAAATTTTTATTGGAAATATAACTGCCAATATAAGTTAAATGCCTATTAGAATTTGTTTGTTAAGTTTCAAAAAACAGATTTACCTTTGTTTTATATCATTTGAGTACTACTGCACATTAATAAACATATAAACAAATTCGACAGACCAAAAAATTTTTATTTTAATTTTCAAAGATGAAAAAAGTTTTTGGAATGTGGTGGAATGAGATGAATTTTTTTCCATTTGATAGGGCAAAGTATCAAGTTTTTTGACATGCCTGAGTTTTATCCCTCTTCGTCCCCCTTTTGATAAAAAAGTGCACATTAAAGTTCATCGACTTAGTCGAATGTTTTTCACTTAGCTATTTTTTCAGCAATATTCTAATGGAATGAGAAAATAACGATCTATTCTAAATTACTATTATGAATTGTTATAAAATAGGAATCGTCGTTATAAAATAGGTGTCGAAAATCCGAAGAGAAGTGCGCGGAAAGTAAAGACATTGTATGCGCGTATGGTCCCGCGCCGCCAATCGAATCGCGAACCCACCCTCAAGACCACACACACACACGAATACACACCCGCACAGCTAAATTATATATATTTATAATACTTATATAAGAATATTTATAAGAGTAATGTACTACACATATCTAATAAGTAACTCTAATTTCGTTGTGTTTTTAGAACTAAAATTTTCCACGTTAAGTTTTCTCTACGTTTCAGTAGGAAACAAATCATTTTGCGTTTTATAAAATGTTGAACAGTAAAATGACCAATACCACACTTTCTGTATTAATAATACTGATAGACTACCTTGCAATCAACTATGTATACTTTTTATCATATTTTGTTTATTAATAAATAATGTAATTAATTTTTACTGAAATTCTTTTATATTATTTGAAAGAAAACCTCTTTAACGTTTTTCCCGTTCCTTCCTGTTAAGAATCGCACTAGGTCCTATCCCAGGTAAGAGAGATTAAATTCTCTTACCTGAAACAAGGAGCGCGTTGTTCCGCATTTAGCGTCATAGCGTCTGTCTCAGACATTGACCCAAATTCGGAGCCTTAAAATGTGACCTCGGCTCGCCCGCGTAAACGTAATAAGAAGGGAGTCCGTTACGTCTTTCCGTCCCCTCCTTTCCTTCATCCTCGGGAAACCTTTCCTTCGCTTCCCGACCTCTCGAAAAAAAGAAAATCTCCGGGGTCTGGACGTAACACTAAAGTATCTCTTTTTCGTATCTTTTTATAACATCTTATATCATTTATTATGTCTATTCTTATAAGAATCTACATCTATTATATTTTTTCTTTGATATGTGGAATTAGTGAATTATATCCGCATTATTTTTTTGTTCCAAGAACAATGTGAAAATTAAGTATCTTGTGTTATTTCTAGCTTATTGCGATAATTTATTGCGATATAAGTCATCTAATATACACAAAATGCTTATTGCTGATCAAAAATAAATAAAATATTTCATTATGCTATACATGAATTATTTTATTCTTTATTATAAAATTTTTTTATGTTTATCATTGATATATTTTACTAGAAATCTGATCAAATAATTAAAATATAAATCTGAATTTACATATTATTTATTTTTTTAAATATTGTTTAATCAGGTTTAACCTATTTATGACGAGTTTACTTTTTTTTCAATAAATTTAGTAACTTGACTGTATTTTTATTTATTTATAACATTTTAAATTAATTCTATTAAAATTACATTTTAGCATTTACATTGATGGACGCTGTGACAAATACTTTAAGAAGCACAATACAGATTTCATTGTACAAACTTAAATGAAACTTAAATAATATATTTAATGGATAGAGACTGATCAATTTCAAATCAAATAATATGTCTAATGGAACTTAAATAATACTTAAATAATATTTCTAATAGATAAAGACAAATTTTTGATCATATAAATATAAATTTTTACATTTCTAAGCAGTTTGATAATGAAAATCGAATTATTAATTGTCATTTTAATTGCAAACATAAATTACTTATGTTTTTTTATATGTTTGTTAAGTACATCACATTATTCACTTCTTGATATAATATATTTAGCCTTTCAAAAAGTATTATATGGTTACTTACACAAATTAATGTAAATTAAGAAATTGCCTCTGGTCACCCTCGATGTGCCTTACAGAGTGGCCGTTATACAATATAGCTATATCCAACGACAAAGGACGAACGAACAAAACTACGCCATCTGCGATGCTCCCTAGAGCCACAAAGACTCGAATTAAAGAAACATATGGCGCGAAATCGTACTACAACTAAAATCTCGCTTTAAGCACGCAAATAATAATCGACATGGATAATAAAATACAATCTTAAGCAAACAAAAAATATTATATATCCCGCTGGCGTTGCAAGACAAAGACTTGCGAAAGAATAATACATAAAGAAAAATTACGAATCAATTGGTAAAATACAAAGTTTTGGAAGACTACGTTGTCGTGTTCCAGTTGCAGTTTTTACGTCGACTATTCTAACTAGTCCATCTCTTCCGAGATGTAGAACGATGATTCTTTCTAAAGGTCACTGTAAGGGAGGCGTATTCTCGTCTCGAAATAGTACTATTGTGCCAACCTTTAAACTTGCTTAGAAGCATGTGTCCACCTATGATGCTGCTGAAGTTGAATTAGACATACTTTGAACCATTTCTTCCAAAAGTGTTGTCGCATCTGGATTAACAACCATGTCTAGTTAGCTAATTAATTAGTGTGTCACGTCGATTTCTGGAGAAGCAGTTGTAACTGCAAAGGTACTCCAATAAGGAAATGATTTGGAGTTAAAACAGTCAAATCAGATGTTCCATCATTGATGAAACGAGAGATCTTGAATTGAGGCATGATTCTATTGTTTGTGCCAACAAAGTGTATAATTCTTCGAAATTGAGTGGTGTATTTCCGATAATTCTTCGTAAATGGGTTTTCGCAGATAATAGCGGCTTTCCACAATCTTTCCATGTAAGGAGAGTGAGGTGGAATGAAATTCCACTTGATTGAATTTTCAGCTAAAAACTCCGAAATCTTGATGTTCCGAATTCCGCAGCATGTCAACAACCATTCGACTTTCATTATTCGCACCTACGAAGTTCTTAGCATTATCCGAGTAAATATTCGCGCATTTGCTCTGACGAGCTATAAATCTATGTAACACTCTTATAAATGCTGATGTACTTAAGTCTACAACTAGTTCTAAATGTACCGCACGCGTGGTAAAACAAACAAAAATTCATTCATATATGCCTTGTCCTATTACGAGAGATTTTTATAGAAAACAGCCCTAGTCGATTCCGACATTTAAAAAAGGCCTATTCGTGGTAATTCGTGTTGCAGGCAGGTGTTACCCATCTATTGATGTAAAATCGGTAGTATTGAATGAAAACAAATGATGCATCTACGTAAGATGTCCTTTACAATGCTTCGCGCATGAATTGGCCAAAATTGCGTTCGAATTGGTGCTAAAAGAGCTTAGGGACCTGTGTGCAAATGCTTGTAATGTTCATGTAAAATAATTAGACGTGTTAACGATGATAATATGATTGGATATTTTTGCGCGAGGAGTCGGAGCGTTAGCTAGTCTGCCTCCAACCCGCATAATATTTTTTTTATTTAAAAAGGGAAGTAACGAACGTAATTTACATGTCTTATCTACTTAACTACGGAATTTTAGATTTTCGATTTCATTTGCATAAATGTGGCGCTGTGCTATTATTTTGATATTGGTATTGTCAATGCACGATCTAATTCTGTCACTGTTAATGGCCCTGTAGTCCTTGTCTCCCGATCTAATACGTTATATTTGAATCTCAAACAATATACAATTACGCGCTTTAATTTTGATAAAGAGGAAAATCTCAAAAACAATTCTTCCTCTTCAGTTGTTTAGTTATGAAGAGATTTTATTCCGCCTTTTAAGTAGAGTTTCATCCGGAACACTGCTTTCATTGGATGATAACCAGTCCTTAATCTGGCCCATGCCACCAGAGCATACAAGTTTTAGGCTGATTGGGGTGTATTCTTCTGGATATGAGGTCCGCAGGATTTTCCTTCGAGTTAACATGTTTCCATGTTGTTTGATTGGTCAACCGTTGAATTACGGTGACTCTATTTACGACGAATGGCACTCATCTTGAAGGTTCACCTTTTATCCACGCGAGAGTAATAGTGGTATCACTTCATAAATATGTTGAAACTGATATAATTGTCAGAATTTGAGTTACCTGCCGATATAGCTGAGCAAGTAATAATGCCGCACAAAACTCTAATCTTGGTAGTGAAAAACATTCTTCAATGGTACTACCTTTGATTTCGCACATAACATAACAATTTTACAGTTATCTTCCCATCTGTGTCTTCAGTTTTTACATAAATGCAACAATCATATGCGGTTTCTGATGCATCACAAAACCCGTGGAGTTCCATAAAACTGTATTTTTTTGCTGAATGCATGTCGCGGAATCGAGATTTCAAAAATACATTGGAGCTGATTTCGAAATAATTTCCATTTTGATTGTAATTCGGGAGTCACAGGATCCCATCCAATCTTCAATCGCCAAAGGATTTGAAGTAAAAGTTTAGACTGAATAGTGATCGATCCTATCAAGTCCACTGGATCAAATATTTGTGAAATATTCGATAATATGATCCTCTTTGTTAATTTCGAGGAATGAATCTTCAAGTTGACTCAATACTGAAAAGTATCTGAGCTTGTATTCCATATGAGACCTAACGTGTTTATTTCCTCGCTAAAATTCACTATCTCGTTGGCTTCCTTGTTAACCTCATTGAGGATCGAATTTTCGTTTGAGTTCCACTTATACATCTCGAATCCTCCACTGAGTGAAATCATCGTGACATCTTCTTTCAACGTTTTTAGTTGCTTCAAATCGTTGCTCCCAGTTATTAGATTGTTGACGTAGAAGTCTCGCATGATCACTGTACTCGTGTTAGGTGATGTATCTTTATATTCCGCTGCAAATTGATGTAAACATCGTTTAGCCAAAAATGGTGCGCTGGCTAATTCATAAGTGAGTGTGTTTAAATAAAATGCTTGAATCTTTCCGGAATCTGTTTGCCATAAAATTCGTTGTAGGTTTCTTTCATCTGTCTGTAAGAGAATTTGTCGGTACATTTTATTAATATCACCGGTCATGGCATAAATATGTTGTCGAAAGCACAGTAAAATATTAAACAAAATATTCTGAATAGTCGGTCCCACGATAGTATGTCGTTGAGTGACTTGCCCAATGAAGTTTTACAGAATCGAAGACTACACGTACTTTTGTAGTAGTGCTCGTCAACTTGATGTGAAAGGTAGTTCGCGTTTTCAGATTTATATGTAGATTCTTCCACTCGACTCATATCCAGTCTTTCGTATTCTTGTATAAAATTAGTATATGCTTTCTTCAGTTCGTCATCCTTTCGTAATTTTCTTTCGATTCAACACAAGCGCTGTTCTGCTATTTCTCGGGAGTCTCCAAGCGATGATATTTGCATCTTCAACAGCAGTTGCACGATAAATCAACTATCTCGTCGATGTGTCGCAACAAAATGGTCTTCTATTAACTGCACCTCTTTAGTATAGAGGTTCGATTGTTTCTTAATCTCCTCCAGTCGCCAGAAGCGTTCGAGTTGATCTTGAATTTGTGCGTTTAACGATAAATGACACTAACGCATTAGATGGAGTCAAGGACTTATTAGGTGTAAAGGAATCGTCAATAATCCAGCCTAACTTCGTTTCTTGCAGTATCGGATTATTGCCCAACGTGAAACGTCCTTGTTGCAATAAATCGAAAAATAGTGTAACGCCAATTAGAACATCAACTTTAGAAAGGACATTATATTTCGGAATCGCTAATAAAATATTTTTAGGAATAGTGACCTGACGAGTATCGACTTTGTCGCAACTGATGATGAGCTTGAAGTGCTCGGACTCGACTTACTCACCATTTCTCTCGCTAGCGTAATAATTATATAATACGTATCTTCGAATTTTGTACGCTCCTCAATATCGACGTTGCTTGTTTCGATTTCATGCTGAATTGCTTCGTATTTCGATGGCAACGTTTCGGCGCGTTCTAACTTTACGGTAGTCCTCGATTTTTGGATGGATCAACTTCGCTCATCTTCAAAAACATATGAAGTGCGGTTAATTTGGCCTTCACAGTGGCCCACTTTTTCGATAATTCCTCTGCTAACATTGTAGATCAGACAATTGCGTAGCTAACACTGAATAAATTACAGTACGTAAATTAATGAATAACTACTGAATCTTAACTTAAGCGCACAAAAATAGCTTTTACGAAAAGTTGAAGTACAGTGAGTTAACTTCAAAATTAATCGCTTTACGTGCTTATGGGACGAACTCATTCGCTACCGCGACGATTGTATTGAATTACACAAACCGCCATTACACACCGATGTCGTACCAGACCTTGCAATATTCATAGGTCGCTTCAATAATAGGTCGGTTCAAATCCAGCTCGAAGGACCAAAATGTTAAGTAAATCACACTATTCACTTCTTGATATAATATATATAGCCTTTCAAAAAGTATTATATGATTATACAGATTAACATAAATTAAGAAATTGCGTCTCCATCGATGTGCATTACAAAGTGGCCGTTATGCAATATAATTATTATGCTATATCCGATGACGACCGTCGACGAAGAGCAAACGTACAAAACCACGCCATTTGCGACTATGATTTTTTGTGTACGCGGCCACCAGTTCAAATCTAATTAAACCTAATTTATTGTTTTTAAATTATTTCTTTTTAGGATTTCTTATTTATTAACAAATTATTTTAAAACATTTGAAAAAAGAATAAATATAATAAGTAAAATAAATTTATAACAGATATAAAAAATTAACAGACATAATAAAAATCAATGAAATTTATCAATATGTATGACAAAGAAAAATTGTTTATTATTTTAACTGATGAAAAGTAAAACTATAGATGACGATGGTAAAATTTTCCCGCCTTTCCATGTTATTGTATTTATCGCTGTATATCTGAGACGCTTATAAATAGTGGATCCCATGTCACTCCAAAACATATATATATATACAATTTTGAAAAATCATAGGAGTGGCATGTATTAAAGGCATTCTCTATTGATTAAAAAGATATATAATGAATAAAAAAATAACTCTTTTAATGAGACTGAAAAAAATGATAATTCTGCCTGCAAAAAAAAGAAAAAATTCAAATTACTAATTTCAGAAAAAAAGTGCGCAAATAAAGCCTTCTGACAGTAAATATCAATGTAAAAGAAATAATAAACATACGTAAAACACTGCAAAAAGGAAAAGAGACCCATATTTTTGCTGATAAAATATGTCAACAAACAAGGATACCATGTACATTTACATTTAAGCTTACTAAAATTTTGAAAAGTAGCGATGCTAAATGTTATGCAAAATTTAAAGGTAGTTGCAGCGAATGTGGCGCACAACTTGTGGGCATTTTATATAATAAACCTGCCAAAAAAGTGATGTGATTTTTGAATGCACGCTCAATGATTTTTCTTTTGAAATTCAACATAAAAAGAGAAGACAATTGAGAGGTGAATTGCGGAATAAATTGCATCTGAATTGGTAGATGGAAATGAAAATGCCAACGTATGGCGCAATGCAGAAGCAAATAAAATAATGACATTTGGTGATGATATCTCACCAAATAATTTTATATAATACGACAGTTTTGCACAAAGCAAAACAAGAGGAAACGGATAAAAGTTTGCAATTAGAAAATACCGATCCAATAAAGAATTTACACATGGCAAAACGTATTAGATTAATTGGCATTATTCATAATATAGGACTGGATCCATTTTATTGTACTAGACTCAAGAACAACAGCTGATGTATAAAACGGCTTATAAAGATAATAACAGCTTTTTAACAATAGATGCTACAGGAAGTATAAGAAAGAAATTATGTCTTCCTAACAATTACGTCCTAAACTCCTCGCATTTGTTTTCATATCAATGCGTTTCAAAGTATGGCAATTTTCCAAGTGTTACGTCCAGTGGACTCCGCGATTTCTTCCATCCGGACAATGGGGGAGAAAATGAACTATTCTCTCTCAAATTCATAACGTTAAGAGCGTGGGATCGGCGACTGACGATCCACAAGTGGACTACCAGGCCTTTGAAAAAATAAAAGGTAATAAAAGGAGAGTCGATAAAATTCAAAAAGAAATTATTCCCACCTGTAGAATCGATGGGCGTCGATTCAATCTAGATCTAATCAGAGATTTTCCCAGGGTGCCCAAGTGAGTCACGAAACCGCGGATACAATCCACGACCGCTCTAAAATTAACTCTCTTGTCGCGAGAAAAGTCGCGACACAAAAAAATCGCTTGGGCCCCCTCCGAAGAATCACCCCATAATTCTTATTGTTAGTTTAAACTTTTAGAAAAGAGGCAGGTTGACCGAATCGTAAAACCAAAAAGGTTTTACGATCAATCTGCCTATAGGAATGAATAAACAATTTTTTATAGCCGATTCTCCACTTAAAATTAAGAAGGACGAAAAGCGCTCAGCGAATCAGGAGCGCAAATCCGATACCCCGACACACCCACCCTTCGATTTTTCCAAATATAAACCCGCGATTTCGTAGACCGCGACACTACTCCTGGCTTTCTTGAAGTTCGGCCTTTTACTCCGCGAGTGATCACAGACCGTCTCCGGGGATTAGCTACAGTTCGCTCGACCGAAATCTCGGAATTAAAATCAGTGCTATGTTAGCCAACCGGCCATCGTTTCTGATCGACAACTTGTGTCACCCAACCAGCCGTCGTTTCCGATCGACGACTTCTCGCCGTGACACACCACCACACGGAGAAGTTGACCGGACAACTCTACTGTGAGGCCTGAACACAAAATTAACGGTCCCCTTCATACTTCTTCTTTTTCGGCTACTCGGTTCGATTCGTTGCACGAAACATTTAATCGGGAATCATCGAATCTTTCCTTCCTCATTCTGAATCGCAGATTCTTGATTTTCTGGGAGACCGGAAGCATCGAGAGGTCTCGATTTAAATTTCTAATCCAATTATTTCCTTCCTCATTCTGAATCGCAGATTCTTGATTTTCTGGGAGACCGGAAGCATCGAGAGGTCTCGATTTGAATTTTCAATCCGATTCTTTCCTTCCTCATTCCGAATNGCGGAANTTTGATTTACCGGGTGACCGATAGCATCGAGGGCTTCCGATTCGGGCGCGGATTGCATAGAGCCACCCCTCCACTCCACTAGTCCGACCGGTGGAAAATCCCGATCAACCGCCTGCCGAATATACTTGTAATTCACATCGATATAAATCGCAGTGACCGACTGTCTCGCTGCCGCCCCTCACACTATCAGTAAGGCCGCTCGCAAACACCAACGGCACTATCGGAATCGTCGTATCCGCCGGATCGTCTCCGACCTTCTAACGGAACTAATATCGGGAGTAGAAAGCGCCGAAGAGCTCCCCGAAGTCCCCGAATCGCATCCAACTTCGCCCCCACGACCCCCACGTCCGGCGCGTGCTATATCTCCTTCTCCTCCTCCCTCTCCTGCTTCCGTCGCAACTCTCATATGGCCAGACACACCGGAACCCTCTCGCTCTCCCCCTTCTTCCCCTTACTCTTCCTTTAAAGATAATTCTTCCCCTCTCTCGCCGTATTCCGCGTATCTCCATTGCATATCTCCCTCATATTCCCCAGCACCACTCGCAGATGAGGCCCTCAGGCCCGTGTCTCCCGCCGTATCGATCGGATCGAGTATAGAATGCTTAGGGGAATCTTCCCCTTCTCCTGGGCCCGATCGATCCAGGCCCATTTCCCCAACAGATTCCATTTCAAGCGTGGAGTTTGTAGAAGAAGTCCTTCTTCCCCCTCTCAGGCCTCGACGGTTGTCTGAGGAGGAATTTGCGAACTCGCTGCTCTCCTTCCCGGAATGTTCCGGTCCTCTTCCCTCACATCCCATAGCTCTGACTCCGGATCCCGTCGATCCTGATATCCTCCGGGAGATCATCCAAAGTTCCCCTCCCGACCAAATCATCCCTGTTTTCTTCTCTCTAGATACTAATCCTCGCTTAGTCCCAATCTCCCACTTCTTCCACCTATTTCCCCCCTCCACAGTCTCTCTCCATGAAATCCGATGACAGTAGCACGCGCGTCCCACACGCACGCTTATGTAAACACGTACACAAACACATACTTTAATTAAGAATAATTTATAAAATTAATGTATTACGCGTATTTGGTGTTCTACAATAAAATTGTNGTATTTGTAGAAACAAAATTTTTCTTACTAAACTTCCTTTTTATCTCCATAAACAATAATGCGTTTTGTTTTCTATAAGAATTTTCACATCAAACTAACTCACGTAATATGGGCAATAATAAATCGGCTCATACTTAATTATATATATTTTTATATAAATTTATAATTATGATGTACCATTTAATTTTCTCATTTAATAAATAATGTAATTAGCTTTACAAGAAAAAGATCCGATTCTTTCTTTTATTTTTAAACCCTCGATTTGTCCCATTCGTCCCGTTAAGAGTCGCACTAGGTCCTATCCCAGGTAAAAAAGATTGAATTCTCTTACCTAAAAAAGGACCGCCGAGCGCGTTGTTCCGCATTTGGAGTCATAGCGTCTGTCGCAGACGTTGACCCAAATTCGGAGCTCTTTAAAAGAGCTCCTCGGCTCGCCCGCATAAACAGGCGAGGTAACAAAGGGAGTCCGTTACGTCCTTCCATCCCCTCCCTTCCATTATCCTCGGGAAGCTTTTCCTTCGCTTCTCGATCTCCCGAAGAGAAAAAGAAAATCTCCGGGGTCTGGACGTAACACAAGTTTTCAAATAATATCCGCAAAGCAAAATGCAGCTATAATAAGCTACTTCTTTTTAGAAGTCATAAGAAATGGTACTCCAAAACCTCCAAAAATTGTTGTAACGGATTTTGGAAAGTCAATTTTAATCGCTGTTGTACGTGTATTTGCAAACTATATTGATTTAAATCATTACTTGCAAATATGTTAATAATAATTATATAGATATCTCATCATGTTACATGAGACTAGATATCAGCTATTTTATAGCTATGATTGCTAGATGGGACTGCTTAAGAGGTAGGGCGATTAAAATACGCCAATTTTTCTTAAGATGTCTAGCAAGACTATATCAAATGGATAATTTCGATGATATACACAAATTCCTTAAATCGATATTAGTTGTGGCATTAAGTGAGGAAATAGACAATGACAATGATACGTCTGTTATGTTGTTACCATCTGAGATACATCTCACACAAGTTATTGATATAATTAAGGGTATTACGATTAACGAGCCAGAAGAACATGAAAATCATAAATGCATAGAAGATGACAAAATCACTACAGAAGTTGTTGTTAACCATCCGTTATTTTAGTTATTATGAAAGATATACATATATAATAATCTAATAAAATTATATCGCGCCAAAATTCGGATATTATTATATATAATCATGTATGACATAAGATCTTTTCGTATTTAATTATATATATTTATATCTGATCATATTAAATCCATTTTTTCTTGGGCTGTTTCGGAGATTGTTCGGAGATATTCTCTATACTGCATCGAGCGGCAAGACATCGCGGCACAAGAATACAAGAAATACACGTAAAAGTTTCTTGAATAATAGTTTAATAAAATTAATACCTGAGCGATTGATCCATCGTTAAATAATTTGTGGCTCTGAAAAGAGCCGTTTTAATCAAGGGCTGTGAAAAGAGTCGTTTATAAGTGATGACGAGTATTACCCGAGAAAAAAATTAACTTATTTAATTATATAAGATCATATATAATTGATCATATACATATAATTAAATCCAAAAAGATCTGATGACATATATAATTTTATCTGATAATATATAATAATATATTAATATTCAAATAAAATCATATCGCACCAAAATTCGGATATCATTATATATTATCATGTATGACATAAGATCTTTTCATACCTAATTATACATATTTACATCTGATTATATTAAACCATTTTTTCTCGAGAATTTAATATTTCAACGTAAAGTTTGAACTTTAGTGAATCGCGCGCGTCTTATNCTCTATTTACCCAGCGTACAATAGTACGTAATAACGGCGATCGATAATTAAATCGATAACTTAGTACCAGCCGGCCGATGGCGCCATGAGTAGATTTCTCCGTCCCCCTTGCCCCGCGAGAGGGGCCACGGAACAAATTATTGAAGGGCAGTGTACGTGCAAGAGAATAAAGAACTTATAGTTTCATCAAAAACTCGACCCAATATACTGAGATCCAAATCAAAACAAAGTGGAAAAGCATACCTTGACAGAAAATGTATTTCTTGAAGCTCAAGAACTTGCTAATGCTTCCATAAATGGAAGTGTCGTAAATGCATTTTACAATGTTGAAGTCGCAAATAAAATAAAACATCTTATGTGTTATCTACCTTTATGGACGGGCGTAATAAAATCGCATTTTAAACATGGTACACAGATCGCTACATCATCTTTTGTTGAGGCTGAATTTACTGAATTAAAGACCAGAGTCTTTAAAAATCAATTACCCATACGAGTAGACAAATTTATACTTCGACATATTGACTATCTTGATAATAGACTTAAAAATAACTCGTGGTTCATCCAATCAAAGAACGGATTTGAATGAGACAGAACTAAGTCCAACAAAAACATATGAAACAGACAAACTGATAAATTCACCTGCAAAAAACAGCACGGATTTGAATGAGACAGAATTGAATTTAGCAAAAATGTCCGATGAAGAAAGCCTCATAATAAAAACATCTTTGAAAATTAATAATGTTAATATGAGTGATGAAGTATCGACTTTAGAACTATCTGATCAAAGCAATCCAATAAAGTAATTTTCTAAGTGTTATAATGAAGATGAATCGTTTATAAATATGAATGAAGATAATCCAGAGCAAAACTCATTAAACAAAGTAGAAAATTAGCGAGATAAGGTAAAGAGAGAAACATCCAAAAATCATGAAACACACGTTTCTAAACGAGCCGAACCTAATTATCTAATGCCATGTATTGACTTTAGCAATACTAATAAAGCTATAGTTCTATATAAAGCTATAATTCTAATTTAAAAAAATGGCTTTATGTGCATACCAACTGTCATTAATAAACAACATATAGTAATTCGTGAAATTTGTGCATTTGATTCCATTTATCAAGTAGTTGGAAACGGTATTGGTACACGCGATGTGTACAAAGAAAATATGATTGCACTCATTTCATCAAATAACTTTATGAAATTTACAATGGACATTTTAGAACGTGGAAAAATTATTGCGAATGATTACAGCACAAGAGAATCGATCTTATGGGACACGTCATTTTTAAAAAGAAAATGTACTACGCGCACTAATTTATCTCTTAATGCAAAGTGTAATGCTGCGCATTTGATAGAACATTTATTTAAAAACATCCCAAGTTACACTACTGATTATGAATGTTGCGAATATGGCCACAATTATAAAACAACATCACCAACGTATAACATTAATGTTGACAAAATTTTAAAGAACGGCTTCAATAATAATGCAACAAGCAATTGACGACAACATCATCTGCGGAAAAAGAACATGTCATAAATGTAAAAATACTATTATACTAATCGCAACATATCGTACGGATTTCATATAATTATCGATACAAATATTTTATCCGATGTCAACTACATAAAACAACGGAAACATATATTAAATGATGTGACCAAAACCATTACACTTGAAAATAATAATAATTCTCTGGCAGGTCTTGTAACATATACGAAATATGGCAGCAAATACATCGAAGACCATTATGTTGTATTTGTATATACAGGTCTATATCTACACTGATCCATATATAATGATATATATATAACGCATGCCTGCAAAGCGATGTATTGTAAATACAAATGAAGAAATATGTCCACACGTTATACTTTATGTGAGTATATAAAAATATAAATAAATTAATCGAATATGTCATTACAAAAATTATCGTACATAAAAAGGCGAAAATGAAAGAAAAAAAAAAGAAAACATACATGGAAAGACAAGAAAGAACTGAAAGCACTGAAAAAAATATTGAAATAATAGAAAACAATTTACAGTTAGAGTGAAAAAACTCATTGTGAATAATGTTAAGACGAAATGATAAAAACTCATTCTGCGCTGTGCGGAATGATTACTGTTAAAATATAATCTGCGCTATGCGCAGTGATAACTATTAAAATATAGTCTGCGCTATGCGCAGTTATAACTTAAAGGCACGTCTACATAAGCCGCAGCTCGCCAAACGCAGTTCGCAGACGTAAAGAAAACGTATTCACACGACGCAAATGATGTCGCGAGTCGAATGTCTACATTTATTGGGAGATCCCGTTTGACCACGTTACAATTGACCACAATGATTCAATGTTTTTTCGTTGTAATTTCATCAATTACGAAATTTTATTTTTTTATTTTATTATTATTATTTAAATTAGTCAATTAATGACATGACAATTGAACGCCACTCACTATACCACGTGATCAAAACAAATTCAATTGAATCAACAAATCTCGTTCAATAATATTCGTTATTAATTGCTATCATAAATATTTGAAATGGATCAAAGGTGTCAAGATCAAAATAACTTGCTGTTATTCTTATTCTTAACATTAAATATAATAGCATTAAGTTTGGACCAGCTTCTACTAAAGAAAAAATAAAAACGATGGTGGATTCGACCAATAAATCGAACCCGAGCAGAAGGACATTATGACACAATATTCGAGTATATGAAAAATTACGACCATGAAGAATTTTACAAATTTACCCGTACGTGTCCACAAAAATTTGAACAGTTACTGGAACTCGTATCACCATTCCTTCCAAATGCTAATAATTGCATAAGAAAATCTTTACCTGTTGGTTTATGTCTTGCATTAACATTATCGTAAATATTTTTATAATGTTTCAAAATTTTATGTGTACATTATGTATTACAAATGCAATTTTTATATAGTTATCTTGCTCATGCGGACCATCTCTATCAAGTTAGCTCCCACTATCGTAAAAAAATTCGCACCTTTTAAAAAATTTAGTGCATTTATGTACTAATTAGTTGTTCTAATCCCGATTTTATTGCTCAAACTGTTTAGCAGGAAATAAAAATCAAAATGGGGGGGGAGGAGGCCAGCTTGTCCCCAATTTGTTAAGCTAGATCCCCATAATAAAAAAAATCTATAGAGTACTTAATTTAAAAAAATGAATACACCAGAATTTGTTGCTCTAATATCTAGCGTGAAAATATTTTGGAAATATAATAAATTTTAGAAAATATCTATTGTACAATCCTTCACGCATTTCTATTGATTATTATTATACCTCCGAGGATTCGTTCAATTCCGGGGATGACACTATTCTAGCGACGGGCGAAGTAGATAGTAAGCCTAATGATAAGAGAAACCCTGAAATAATGGCTCATTCTAACCCTTTTGCCACATTAAAATACGTTGAAGCCGTTCCCTTCTTTGATGGTAAAAACATCCCTCTAACATATTTCGTCGAAGGATGCGAGAAAGCAAAATCTATGCTGCCTCCTGAGGCCGAACCGCAGTTTTAACGGATAATTAGAACGCGAATAGTAGGTGAAGCGCGTCGCACTATACAAGATCAAGACTTTAACTCTGTAGTTCAATTAACAAAATACTTAAAAAATACCTATGGCCCTTCAAGAAATATCTATCAATTACAAAGGGAATTAGAGAAGGGGGCATGTTCGAGATTCGTTGACGACCCGAGCGTCCCGAGTTTGACATCGCGGTGACATCTATTGATTATCGATAGATGGATCGCTGCGGGCCGCCGGCGGCGCTCGGAAGGGCGCTAGCGACGCCGCGGTGGCGCGACGGCGCCTTCACTTCCCTTGTTCTCATGGCGGTGAACACATCGAACGTGATCTAGCGTGCTCGTGTGCTTCTTCGATAGTTGGACAAATTGGTGATTCTCAGTGCGATAGACATCTCAGTGACTGATCTAGTGCTCACGTAACTGACCGCTCATTATAGACTGCTCCGGTACAGCATCACGACTGCTCAGGCTCACCACGAACCCGCGCGTGCCGGCGCCACGTGGCTAATTTACACTCACGGGCATCTCACCAAAAGAAGAAGCGTCGATTAATATAATCGGCCTTCTCAAATACGTATCTCAGTGACTCATTGTGTGAACAGACAAAATTCAAGACATTGTACAAATATATTCATTCAGTATTTATCTGTGAGAAATACACGGTGTCTCGGATTCACGGCATCCAGAGTCCCACCTTTTTTACAATTATCT
>JAJVSH010000199.1:221584-247895 GCA_021460005.1 Tetramorium alpestre | reverse complement strand
GGAATTAGAGAAGGGGGCATGTTCGAGATTCGTTGACGACCCGAGCGTCCCGAGTTTGACATCGCGGTGACATCTATTGATTATCGATAGATGGATCGCTGCGGGCCGCCGGCGGCGCTCGGAAGGGCGCTAGCGACGCCGCGGTGGCGCGACGGCGCCTTCACTTCCCTTGTTCTCATGGCGGTGAACACATCGAACGTGATCTAGCGTGCTCGTGTGCTTCTTCGATAGTTGGACAAATTGGTGATTCTCAGTGCGATAGACATCTCAGTGACTGATCTAGTGCTCACGTAACTGACCGCTCATTATAGACTGCTCCGGTACAGCATCACGACTGCTCAGGCTCACCACGAACCCGCGCGTGCCGGCGCCACGTGGCTAATTTACACTCACGGGCATCTCACCAAAAGAAGAAGCGTCGATTAATATAATCGGCCTTCTCAAATACGTATCTCAGTGACTCATTGTGTGAACAGACAAAATTCAAGACATTGTACAAATATATTCATTCAGTATTTATCTGTGAGAAATACACGGTGTCTCGGATTCACGGCATCCAGAGTCCCACCTTTTTTACAATTATCTTGTGTTATTTTAACAACTGTTCCACGAAGTCCTCTCACCTACTTCCATCCGTAGGTTAACCAGGTGAATCTCAAACAGGGCAGGAAAAGGAAAGGTGGGATAGAATAAGAGAGTCGAGATTTAATGTACGGTATAGTAGAGTGAAAGGAAAGGAGTGCCGAAATATTTAAAGAAGGGATGGAATAAGGAAAGGTGGCAGAGGATAATAAAGTTCAGGATGGGGAATGGAATGAGAGGAAATAGGTATTGGGAGAAAGAGGAGAGAAGATTGTGTAGGATGTTGGACGGGGAAAGGAGATGTGGGAACATGTTTGAGAAGAGTGTTCAAGTTGGGGAAATGGGAAAGGATGGCAAAAGGTAGTGGATCAGATCTCGGGGAGGGAGGAGAGGGGAAGGAATGGATGAAAAAACTGGAGGAGATGAGGGAGGGGAAGGGGGATGAAGAAATAAGGAAAGGTGCGAATGAGGAAGGAATGGAGTGAGCGGAGTATACAGCGGAAACAGAGGTCCGGAGGAATGGATGTCCGGAGGTGTAGGATGAATGAGTGTGGAGGCATGTTCTCTCTCTCTCTCTCTCGTGCGTGCGTGCGATTTGAATACCAATTGAATAGAGATGATTAAGATGAAATATGTGTAAGCGGAGCGGAAGGGACTCTGCGAGCAACGAGACAACATTTAAAATTTACTTCGAAACGATCGTAAAGACGCCGTTATAAGCACTGGACCGCTAATGATCCGTGCGATCGCGATTAACGGCACTAAACTCATACGTCTCGAATCATCGAATATACGTTTGGCGATGACCGAACGTTGCAATTCATGTTTACTCTGGATCGGTGCATCGATATAATATTCATTGTCAAACATAATCGAGACGGTCGACAAGTTTAGGCAGTTTTGGCACGTCGCTTCTTCTTTAACTAAAATTCTATGACGAACTGATCCGCCGATTACGCCGATAATCAGCGGAGGCTCGTCCGAATTGCCAAAATCGAGAGTGTCGCACAATTCAAACTTCACGTTAAATATCACTGGACACTAACGAGATTGCGAACGCGATCCGCGTCAGCGATTCATTCGATAAGGATCACCTCGTCGATTGCGAGCTGTTGGCTCTAATTTTTTTAGCATGTAAGAGAAATATGTAATAGAAAAATATGAATAAAAGAAAATTTTTATAACCACGTTGTGGTTATAAAATATTTTTTTATTCATTTCTTTACACGCCTTTCCTGGAACATATCCCTCGCTCTTTAGCCGTGAAACGTGAATAGGTTTGGGTTCTTTTCGAAAGAAAGGCATCTTTTTTTTATGATACTATTTAATCGTCACCAAATGTGTTTATCCCACTGTTCGTCTATAGCGAGTAGGACATAGGTCTTTTCGAAAAAGGTTAATAAGTGGACTATAAAAAGAAATTTCCATATGTGTCTTTCCCACTATTCACTTATAGCGAGTATGGGCAAAACTTGAGCAGGGGTAAGTTTAGGAAAAAAAATTTCCAGAATTCAGTTCGTTTTCGAGAGCAGCACGTAAAAGTCACCGAGTCCAAGAAACCAAACGAATAAAAAAATGGACAGACTGAGAGAAATTCTCGAGTTAATTTTGCCCGGAGTTGCGGTAAGTAAATCGTAGCATAATATAATAAATATTTACAGATATAAATAAGTTATAATAAGTTGTACAAATTTTTTTCTTTTTTCAATGGGTTATTGTTGATGAGGTACGGATGTATAGAATACCTTTCCGAAACCTCATTCGGATAGTACTTCTTTTAGATGAGATATGAATTTATATATCTTAGAATATAATTTATATAAATAATAATAATAATTTTTTTGGAAATAATTTTTTTTCAGAACATAGCTCTGGAAGACATAAATATTCGAGGATTTGGGCCTCACTACAGGTACAGGAAATGGATACGGTGAGTCCGATACAGCCATCGTTGAGATTTGGAAGACGTCTGGTTCGGGGAAGACGACGTCTCTTCGATCTTTTATGATGATATTTAATCGCCACCAAATGTGTTTATCCCACTGTTCGTCTATAGCGAGTAGGACGTAGGTCTTTTCGAAAAAGATTAATAAGTGGACTATAAAAAGAAATTTCCATATGTCTTTCCCACTATTCGTCTATAGCGAGTATGGGCAAAAAACTTGAGCAGGAGTAAGTTTAGGAAAGAAAATTTCCAGGATTCAGTTCGTTTTCGAGAGCAGCACGTAAAAGTCGCCAAGAAACCAAACGAATAAAAAAATGGACAGATTGAGAGAAATTCTCGAGTTAATTTTGCCCGGAGTCTTAAAAAATTAAAATTTATTTTTAAAATTAAAAGATACAAAAAAATTTAAAAAAGATATAAAAAGATTTAAAAAATGTAAAAAATTCGTTTTAACGAGGGCAAGACTGAAACAAATAAATAAATATACGTTAAAATATATGTTCACATAACAATATATACTTACTTAATTCCAATTTTCCTCCTCGTACGGCTCCTCTCCGAATAGGATTCGGAGTCTTCGATCTCCTGCATATGGATGCTACATGTGGAGAATTGAAGCACATCTACAGTATCTATTCGAAGTAATACCATATATAAAAGCTTCTATTATTTGCAGTGATTGTTTTTTAATGTATTTGATCTTGGTTAAAGCTATTAAAATTAATTATTAATATTCAATTAATATTCAAAATTTCTTCCCTTAAAGTGAAAAAACTTAATGCTTTTTAAACATACTTTTGAAGCACAAAATTTTAAATTCGCAATGGTATATAAAAAAAGTACTAAAACATACCAAGAAAATTTTTTTTTGAGAATGCAGAGAAACATTCTCTTAACATAACAGGTTCATTTTTATTTGCCTCTCTTTGCCCCTCTTAGAGGAAAATGCAATTTTCTAATAATGAAACTCAATCGGTCTTAACTTAGAGATTCCAAATCGATAACAAAAGTGCTTACCCGGACTTAAACATACTAAATCCATGCATTAAGCACTTAATCCATTAAGCACTTAAACATACTAAATCCATGTTTTCTCACTCAATTTTCTATTTTTCAATATTTTTATTATATTTTTATTCTTTTATTTGTATTTTTGTGTTTTTTAATATTATATTAATTTGTTTTTGTATTTGTTGTTATTTTATATTTTTTTAATCATTTTTTATCTCTTTATTATTACATTGCTGTATATTGTTTCTATTATAAATATATCATACATTTATAAATTATAATCGTCTAAATAACTGTCAGCATTATCAAATTCCGTGGAAATTTAGTTATCTCTGGAGAGTACTAACTAATGTTAGTTTATAAATGTATGATGTATTTATAATAGTAACAATATACAGCTGTTACGTCCAGTAGAGTCCGCGATTTCTCCCATCCGGACAATAGAGGAAAAAACGAACTATTCTCCCTCGAATTCTTAAGGCTAAGAGCGTGGGATCGGCGACTGAGGATCAACAGGTGGACTAGTTGGTCTTTGAAAAAATAAGAATAAAAAAATAATAAAAGGGGAGTCAATAAAATTCAAAAAGAGATCACTCACATCTATGGCATCAATAGGCGTCGATTCGATCTAGATCCTATCGGGGATTTTCCCAGGGTGCCCAAGCGAGTCACGAAACTGCGGATACGAATCAGCGACCGCTCTAAAATCGATGCTCCTGCCGCGAGAAAAGTCGCGACACAAGAAAAATCGCTTGGGCCCCCTCCGAGGAATCATCTCATAATTCTTATTGTTAGTTTAAACTTTTAGAAAAGAGGCAACTTGACCGAGTCGTAAAACCAAAAAGGTTTTATGATCAAACTGCCTATAGGAACGGATAAACAATTTTTTATAGCCGATTCCCCAATTAGAATTAAGGAGAACGAAAAGCACTCAGCGAATGGGAAGCGCGAATCCGACACCCCAACACACCCACCCTCCGATTTTTCGAAATATAAACCCGCGATTTCGAGAGCTGCGACATTTCCAGTTCCATTACCGCCAATGCGAGTTCAAGCTTCAGTCGTACTTCTACTTGTAAAATCCAGCAGCATGCAGACTCTCTCTCTCTCTCTGATTTTGAATATCGGGCAGTGCCAGTCAGTCCGAGCTAAATCTATAAGATTATTATCTTAACCTTTATATTTGGTACTGCGATACCCGAAAGGCTGCTTTTACACGCAAGGTTCGATATTCAAGGGACCACAACATTCGAAGATCTACAACATTCGAAGAACTACCTCAACCTACCAACAGTAAGTCCTCCATCATCCACGAAGATTATATATCTCGCGACCGGTCCTAATCGACCCCCGCCAATTTTGTTTTGATACATTCATCACCCCGTTAATCGCCACCGCCGCGAATTCAATTCGGAACCGCTCTCTTTTTAGTGGAGAATCCCGATTATGCTAACATAGATGACGAACAATTAAATCGACTCCTCGACGAGATAGAGGCAATCGATTGGGGGTTTCTCGAAGCGGAGGCTTCTCCTTTTCCTCTCCTTCCTCATAATCCTCTCGGTTATCATATATTCCCCGACACCCTTCCTCCGACTTCTTCACCACCTCCCAACCAACTCCATCAATTTGTTCTTAGGTGGCCCTTAAATTTAGAGCCATCATACTCCCCCACTCCTCCGACCTAGAGGACGAAATTGAAGATCTCGACCCAGAATATCGATTTCCGGACGAATATTATCCGAGAGAGCGCGATCTCGAATTCTACTACCCGGAGGATATCGACTCAAAGGAAACCGACGCGGAAGATCACGATCCGGAAGAGTCCGAATCGGAAGCCCCACCATTCGAAGAGCAACCGGGCCCGAGCAACGGTCCCGTCCCGCCGCGAAATAACCGCCCCAGACCACACACACACAGGTACACACACGCACACCTAAATTATACATATCTATAATATTTGTAAAAGAATACTTATAATAGTAATGTATTACACGTATCTAATGAGTAGTTCTAATTTTATTGTATTCTTAGAGATAAAATTCTTTCTATTAAATTTCCTTTACATTTCAGTAGCAAATAAATCGTTTTGTGCCCTATAAAATGCTAAAAAATGAAATAGGCAATATCACACTCCTTGTAATACTGATAGACTACCTTGCAACCAATTATGTATATTTCTTAACATATTTGTTTTACCAATAAATAATGTATTAATTGTTACTGAAATTTTCTCATATTATTTTAAAAAAAGGAAAACCCCTTTTGTTTTTCCTGTCCCCCCTTGTTAAGAGTCGCACTAGGTCCTATTCCAGGTAAAAGAAATTGAATTCTCTTACCTAAAAAGGAACCCCGAGTGCGTTGTTCCGCATTTGGAGCCATAGCCGTTGACCCAAATTCAGAGCTCTTTTTTAAACATGTCCTCGGCTCGCCCGCATAAACGGGCGAGGTAACAAAAGGGAATCCGTTACGTCCTTCCATCCCCTCCTTTCCATTATCCTCGGGAAGCTTTTCCTTCGCTTCCCGATCTCTCGAAAAGAAAAGAAAAACCTCTGGAGCCTGGACGTAACACNGCAATATAATAATAAATAAATAAAAAATAATAAGACTCTTTTGTTTCAACTTTTTACTCAAAATTCATTTATAGTACCTTTTTGAACAATGCCCTAGAGGCAGTTTTTAAGTTTTACAACCAAAACAATTTTTGCTCTATGTCCGGGTTTTTATTAATTCGACCCACTGTGCGCCGTGACGATAGGATCGTGATTTCGGAAGCTCTCAGTTTGCTTCAGCTTTATCGTTTTGATCGGGTTTATGCGTTATCCGTAGTGCTTTGTAGCATTCTCACTGTCTGCTCTATGAAGCTTCTCACCGTGTCCCGCGAATTGTTATCACCACTGCAGTGTACTTCACGTACAAACTAGAATACCGCCTCATGGCCCGTGAGATTGATCTCGTGCTCGCCACGTGCTCGTGCGAATTCCGAAATACTTTTGTACGATTTGTTGTATACGCTCGTATATAAAATCAATAGTGCTCAGAATCATAGATAGACTCATATTTTCACCGGTTCAGTTATAAAACCTGTGATATTCTGTGAAGAGACTGGCCTTACAAGCCAGAGGCTCACGAAGTCCTTTCAATGGCCATTGTGGTACGAGGCGAAATCCGGCCATTTTGACCGCCTCTTCACTTTCTCGATCTTGAATCATTGTATAAACGAGTGGTTACAATAAATCTAGTACGACAAACAGACAATTAGACTAACTCTTCATAAAATCACAAACATAACTAATCCGGATGATAACTTCAGAACATATTATTTCTATTAGTACTTTTCTTAATATAAATATTTTGTTCTGAATGTATTGAAGAAATGGCCTTTAGCTCGTGCAATTACTGTTGATTGGAATTGGGTTTTATACATTCCATTTTACATGAGTGGAACTTGATAAATATTAATAAATATTTACAAATAATGCACGAGTACTTTAGTAAAGTTGTGTTACTTTAGTAAAACCACCAAAAGTTATAATTATTTTAAAAATATACTTTAGGCACTTTATAAAAATAGTTTCTAAAATATAGACAAGAATTACAACAAATACAAAATATTCAAGGGATTTCTACTAGAATGTGTAAGTTTGTTATGCTTATGTAGAATAATAAAGCAATTACATGAACTATTTAAACACATCTGCAAGTTATTATTATCAAAAGAATAAACGATAGCAGAAGATAATATTATTGTTATTGGTAACCTACTTAATAGAAATTCTGAGAAATTAAAAGATGTTCATGACTATGAAAACATGACTATGAAGATGAATTTGAGGAATTTACAAATGAATATAAACATAGTGATACTATTTATAGAAACTTTCCTTTTTTTAAACGATATAATTCAATTATGGTCAAGATACAAGATGTAATACAATAGAAAAACATTCTAACAATGAAGATGAAAGTTGCATGGAACGTAACAAATATGCACCATTTTTTGTGGATCACGCAGTTACGAAATCTATGCTGTATGCGATATTGTGGGTCCTGCGATGGATTTGGACTTGATTGATCCAAATATATCACGAGTAAGCAATGTATTAATTGAAAGTACTAATAGAGTTAATAAAGAATTAGTCTTTAATAGAATAATAAATTCATCGATAGCGGACAGAGTCCGTGAGTTAGAAAATGCTTGAAAAACTATGGCTAAAATAACATTGAACGCTCAATTAAAAGGAACAAAAAAAAGTAAGAAACCAAAATATCCGGAAACAGCATCAAATCCATTTATGGAAGAAAGTTGGCAAAGAAAGGAAAGATACACATCGAGTATAAAACGAAAAAACAATCATGTTGATATTCCAGAAGTTAACAAATCAGGAAACTCAAATCCAACGCCTAGACACACCTACTCCTCAACTCCTTCCTATAAAAATCGCAATCTCAACCCTCTCGTCCTCTATTCTCGCTTGGCTCTTGACGCATCAGTACGCTATACTCTCCCGCGCTCAGTGCAAGTTCGAAAGTTTACGTGCCGCAATAGTGCAAGTTTGAGCGTCAACTCGTCGCAGCATTTCGACTTTCTGCTCATCCACGAGGGCTCACTGAGCTACCAGCGCTGTCCTGCCGAATCCAATTGAACTCCAGCAACAGTAAATCTTTCCAATTCTTTAATCCGCGTCACCTCAAGTCATTCCGTGAATTTCCGTTTCTACCGTTCTGACTTCGATATTAAACTCGGTTTCGCGAACCCCATTCTTCCTACCGCTATCTTAAAATCATCTCTGAGATAGCAAATAATTTTCGGCATATATTCTAGTGTTCAATCGTCCCGCCTCCGCGTTTCCATTTCGCGCTACTGGCAGGATCGCAAAACGCAAACGGAGCCGTCTTCGTCGCCAAATCCGCCGAGCCATTTCCAATCATTTAAGCAACCTCCTGAGGGAAGCTGAATCTGACGTGAGATCTCGTGAGCCAATTTCGACCGACGAGTCAACCACCGTAGCATCGGACCGTGATAATTTTTCTAATCACATTTCCGAACACAATAATTTCTTTCCTTTTGGCATCTCTCCTTCCTATTCTCCTACTTACTCTCCTCCTTACTTTCGTTCTCCTTCCCCCTCTTTCTTTACGGCCGAAAACCCTTAGGGCTGTTTCTCCCACTCCTTCCGACTCGAGCGTCGAGTTCCTCCGGTCCGTTTCTCCCATTCCTTCCGACTCGAGCGTCGAGTTCCTCCGATCTGTTTCTCCGGCTCCTTCCGACTCGAGTGTCGAGTTCCTTAGGGCCGTTTTATCGACTCCTTCTAACTCAGGCATCGAGTCCCATCGGTCCGTTTCTCCGACTCCTTCCGACTCAAGCGTCGAGTTTCTTAGGGCCGTTTCTCCAACTCCTTCAGTCTTGAGCGTAAAGCTCCTCGACGAAGCCCCTCTCCCTCCTCTTAGACCTCGCCGTTTAACGATCCCGGAATTCATTAATTCCATCCTAACTTTCCCACAATCCTTCACGATCCTCTTCCCCCCTATCGCTTCGCATTAACTTCCGATGGCGTCGATCCCGAGGATCTTCGAGAGATGGTCTCGCGAGCTACCCCGACGGAGATAATCCCTGCTTTCCTTTCTTTTAATTCCGATCCCTTTTTAGTTCCTGTTTCCCATTTTTATAACTTGTTTCCTTCTTCTACCGTTACTCTCCATGAAATTCTATAAATGTTCTTTTCCTTTTCCGCACGCATACTCACATATACACAAACGCATACTCACATATACACAAACGCATACTCACACGCATACTCACATATACACAAACACACACATAAACGTATTTGTAAAATGTACAGGAACACACTGTATTCTAGAATGTTAACTTTCTGTCGAGACGTTTTTATTTAAAAAACCAGAATGTTAACCGACTATTTTCATATAAAATGTTAAACAACTAATTTTATTGTAGAAATCTTTTCAACTCAGAATATTATCCGACTATTTTATTATTAAAAAAATGCTAACCGACTGTCTCTTTTATGTAAAATACTAATCAACTTTTATAACTTTCATATTCAGAAAGAATAAATAATGTTAATTGTTAAATTGTTACTTTATGCACTTTAATTGACCCTCCTTGACTTTGCTCCTCGCTTACAAATTCTCGTCGTATTAAGAGTCGCACATGGTCCTATCCCCGGGTAAAAGAGATTAAATTCTCTGACCCAAAATAAGGACCACGAGCACATCGCTCCTAGCGTGACGTCATAGCGTCTTTCCGAGACGTTGTCCCAACGCCGGAATCTTGACAGATGTGCCCGATTCGCCTATCCCTTTATTTGCAACAGCAAAAACAGGCGAAATTTAAATATTGCCGTTAGTTACGTTCTTCCATACCCTTCCTTTTCCTCTCCGACGGAGCCTTTCCCTTCGCTTCCGTCTTTCTGACTAAATTTGTGGGTCTGGACGTAACATAAATAATATGTTAGTATTATTGCTTATAGATTATAAAACAGAAACTAAAAAAATTAGGTAAAACACATAATGGGAAGCAGCAACTACAAATGTTTATAGGTAATAGAAAACGTTTGAATCCACTATCTGACAGTGATGAAGATATGACAGATCATTGTACATACGAAATATCATCACAATCTGGGCCTTCAAATGAAACGTAATCCAAAGAATGTATAAAATGTTCGCATATTGACCTGTCTTCAGAAGATAAAAATGATCAGTCAGTGGTACAATTATTGTTATTGTTACTTTTATATTGTCGTTGCTATTGAAATGTTGGAAAATTGTGACTTATATTTTAATCAATTACTATCTGAAGCTTACATTTTCATTTGTTATTATCTATTCTTGTTATTATTATCTGTTGCAGATAAAACGACAGAATTAAGAGAAAGCAAAGAATAATTTGCCGTATAGAAGCATACAATCCGATTATGAAAATACCATAGAAAATAACGAGTCAGAGGTTGCATTTGAAAATCAAGAAGGTGATACAAATAACAACGACATTCAGAGTATAAACCATGGTAAGAACATCATCACTTGAATCTCTTCAAAGATATTTCTAAAAAATTATAAAATTAAATAAATGTCTTTTCAGTTCATTTTAAATAAGACTAAACTGAATAATTTGTATTAATAGAAATTACTGAGACTCCACGACATTTAAGAAGACGATACAAGGTTTACCGATTAAAAGTACAAGGTATATTTATTATTTTGTAATGTAAATACTTGATAAAAGTTGTCTTAATAGTTATAATTTAAACTGAATTGTAAATTATAGTAGATTTGTTCATTACACAATTGATTTACTTAAATACTCGTGTAATTTAAAAAGAAAAAATAGTTAATAACGTATAAAACTTGAATCTTTTATAAAACATTGAAAACAGTATTTTTTTCATTATTTAGATGTACCACATGATTCTGACGAAGAGGCTGCAAATGAGTATGACAACTCAATGCGTCCTAATACAATGGACGTAAATCCTGAAGGAAAGCAGTTATACGACATCAAAAGTTGACAAGGTACAATTATGAATGAACCCTGCATTCCAAATTATATTAATTCTCTATTATTTTATTATTTAATATTTAGAAAACACCTAATTTTGAATTAATGTAATTGAAATCGAATTAATGTAATTAAAATTAATACAAGCCGTAAGATAAAATAAATGTATTCTCCATAACAATTTTCTGCAGTTTAAATAACATTTACAATGTTTTTAGTAAGTATTGCAAGTTTTAAATATATACAGAAGAAACTGTTCTATAATATATTTTATTTTTCACATAATTAAAAGCAATACGTAATTTTTAAATTGTAATGCAACGCGAAAATAAAATATTGTATACGGTTTCAATTTAATTTTAAATTTTATTTATCTTATATTAAAGATTAATGCTTCTAATTAATAAGATGATTAATTAGTAAGCAATAGTATTGTATATAAACTTTTAATATTAACTGATGTTTCTGACAAATCAACAAAAAAATACAACGAAAAAAATTTTTTATACATTGGTTGTGGAAAAATGATAGATTTAGCTTTCTGGGAATATATGAAATATCGAGGTCAATGGATATTTTTAAGAGAGTTGAGACAATTAAACAAACAGATTGGTTATAAGATAAGAGATCTTCGCAATTCACTTTACAAAACTTTATAAGTTGTTTTTCATTTGGAGTATTAAGTACTTTTGTTATGCTGAGTCATAAAAACTTTTATTTTAAATTTATTTTATATTTATGTTATGTTTAATCATTAAAATGTTTTGCATTAAAAAAATTTAATTTAGGTGTATTCAGTATCTCAGTGTATTTTATATCTTGCACGTTTAAAAACTATAGATAAGGTTACTAATGTTATTTAAACTACTGTGATTTAATATATATCATGAATCTCAAAATGTACTACTGTAATTTAATTAATATATGTCATGAATCTTAAAATGTACATACTTATTATTTAATAAAAAATATTTAATTGTATGTTTTAATTTCTGTAAAGATCATACACGCATGCACACATACAAATTATGAAATTATAAAACAGAACCTATGTGATATCATATGAGACCGCATACGAGATCTCATATTCAGATTTTAGCATGAAATGTCATATAAGATCTCATAAGAGAATTTATATGTGTTAGTATATGAGACCTTATATGAGAGCACATACAGGGTGTCCGGTATGAAAGTTAACAGCCGGAAACTGGGGGTAGATTGGATCAAACCGAGAAGAAAAGTCCTATACCATTTTACAAAATTCGCAATAGTTATTGAGTTATTCATTGTTAAAAATCGGAAGAAGGGATAGACAGCGCGGTGCGGGAGACGTGGGCGGAGGCTCGCTGCTCCTGCTACCATTGCCGCTTTCACGCCGCTCTCACGTCTCGCGCACCGCGCTGTCTATCCCTTCTCCCGATTTTTAACAATGAATAATAACTATTGCGAATTTTGTAAAATGGTATAGGACTTTTCTTCTCGGTTTGATCCAATCTACCCCCAATTTCAGGCTGTTAACTTTCATACCGGACACCCTGTATGAGATCTCATGTGTGCTCTCAAATAATTTTTTTTTAGTAGGGATGTTATGCAAATAATTAATAAAAAATTATGAAACGGTTACACATTGTGCATTGATAACAAATGAAGAATATTTAAGTTTATGTTTAAAATTTATATTAAAATTATGTTAAAAATTTATGTTAAAATTTATGTATATGTTTAAAATTTATGTTTATGTAACAATTTTGAATATAATCTTCTTAATAATCGTCATATCATTTAAAATTTTATGTAAACTCTTTCATAATCATATAATAAATTCTTTGTATTACGAAGTCTAATAGTAATAAATTTTCTTTTAAACAAATTCACAAATAAATGAAAATAAAAATACAGTAATTAATTGAATAAGCTCGATTTTAATTACAGTCGTAAATAATCCGGAGCTGTACTGATATACTTTATACGCTTCAGCAAGATTACGCTAGGCCGGCTTATGCGGCACGTGGTCTGTGTGCAGTGCGTGATTAATAATTAATATTGTTAATAATAATGGTTCAAGTAGTATTGTTACGCGCGAAGAGTTAATAAAGTAATGTAATTATCCCTACCTTTCGCATCACGTGGGGATGGCGTCGATCAGTGTGGAGGTTATGGCGTCACCACGTGGTGGCATGGTTGTTAACAAGTGGATTATCAAGTGTTTGGGCTTCGTCTCGACATTGGTGTCAGTCAGACTGTAGATTTGCAGCGTCCGGATATTGATAATGATGGTGGTGGTGTAGATCGACGACATCATATAAGATTCGAGATAACCGATTAACATGTGGCGAATTTAAGAGAATTGTTAAATGACGACTCGCGTTTTAGAGTTAACAGTAGAATTTGAGAGGATTTGCATTTAGACATTGGATTATGAATGGAAAGTCACTGACTCGAAATTATATAAAGATACACTAATGTATTAATTAAAGTTACAAATCTCGACTTACAAATTGATTTTAGAAATTAAGTTTTAGATACGACTTTCAGAAGAGAGCTGTTAACTGTACGACTGCTCGGCACGCAAAGACGCTTCTCTCGGACGATGCGTTCGGAGTTCGGATCCGGATGATGCCGTCGGAAAGTGGGGACAAGCGAATCCCCACTCCAGTACTGTTATATGATGCTGCCATAGAGCTTAAGGCTATCGCGCACAAAATTGTAGTCGCATATGCATAGCATAAAATCGTCTGGACCAATGAGCATTAAGCATAAACCAATATGGCGACTTTATGCTTGATGTTCATTGGTCGAGACGATCTTATGCGGCTATGCAATTTTGTGTGCGATAGCCCTTACTTATGGAGGGACCCTTGCTATGTCTCGCCAGCATCGACGTAGAGCATGGACTGCGCCATCCATGTATAAAAATGGTCGACAAAATGAGTGAGATAGGATACGCTTGCGGCCAATCTCTATCACTTTCTATTCAATGTAGTCACGTATGTTAGAAAGAGAGAGAGAGATTGGCTGCAAGCGTATTCTATCTCTCATTTTTGTGGCGACCATATTTGATGTACTATTTAGAACGGATCGCGCAGTTCATGCTCTACGTCGATGCTCGCCAGTAAGAGAGTCCGCGCGGAGAGAACCAACAGAGAAGTGAATATTTCCTTTCGTGTGGGACATCCCCACTTCTGTGTTTTTTGAGAGGAGAAGGGCAACTATGCGAACGAATTTCAGACACGTGGCCGTGTTGTACCCATCTCGGGCACCAGCGCCAACAAACAGAAGAAGAAGAGAAGAAGAATTTCAGACAAAAGTAACCTAAAATTGTTTTGCTTCTCTTTATCATAGTAATAACGTGTTACATTTGTAAAAGACAATATGAAAAAAAACGGACTAAGAAACGAATAAGGAAAAAGATGACGAAATAATATTATTTCTTAATAAATAAACATGAAATATTATATTGTATGTATAATTATATAATAAAATGGATAATTAAAAAATTTAAACATATACTTAATTTAATCTTTTTAAATAGTTTTAAAATATTTATTCTATTATTTCTTAAAATTGTAATAAGATGATTTTTACATGTAAATATTTATATTATGTATTAATACTTATTCTATTTCTTTTATTATCTGTTATGTATTACAAGTAAAGTATTATATATGTATTACAAGTAAATAAATATATATGTGTATATACATATATATTTCTTTACTTGTAATAAATAAATGTAATAATAAATAAATAAATAAATGTACCTTCAACAGAACTGGTCTATTAATGTTTTACATTACATCAATAACGTAAATTATTTTTAATTTTGCATGTCTACATGCTTATTTTTATTTTATTTATTTGTATTTTTATCATATATTTTTCTTTAATTATACAAAAAAGTTTAATAATTGTATCAAACAAAATTTTTTGAAAAAAATTAAAACAAAATAATGTACCAAATCGTATAGTTACGGACCTGTTTCCACTTGTTCTAGGAAAAAAGATAGAATATATCCGACACTTCTTTGTCGATTCTCCCCGCGCTCACCACAGCACATCACATAGACATAGTATATCTAGACTGAGCATTCGGCTTTATTTGAGGAGTGGGGGTAAAGTGCACGTAGAAAAGGACACACAGAGAAAGGTCTCTGCATTCTTTCTCACTCGCGCATGCGTACAGGATACTTTGCATTATCCTACCCGTGACTACACTTTGTACGCATGCGCGAGTGAGAGAGAACGCAGATACCTTTCTCTGTGTGTCCTTTTCTAGCTGCGCCTATACCCCCACTCCTGAACGCTCGATCTAGATATACTATGTCTATGGCACATCATGATTCCTCCATGAGTATAAGCTCTATTGATGCTGCTTACTTGAGTGATGGCATAGGGCCATATTATATGAACAACTATATTTATTGGCTGGCTATTCTAACGTCACTATGCTACGTCATTGCTTTTTAGCCAATAGAATTGTTTATTTCCTACGATATTGATAACATTTACGCAGGAAAAGGAAAGATTGACTCTTTACGATTAAATTATTCATGTTACATCATGTAACAAAGTAAAATTTTAAGTGCCTAGTCGCGTTGATAAAAATAGGGGCGTTAAATTTGTTATGCCCCGGCCAGTTGCGGGCTCAAAAGAGAGTTTCGGACGGCGGCTAGGGTAGTTAGGTGGGAATAAAAATTTTAAAACAATGCAAGGGTTTATGAAATTGCTATCAAACGGCCTCAGGCTGGTTATACGGCTCGTTTCCAATGTTGATTAAATGAGTTGTGAACTCTGTTAGAGTAGAAGGGCAATCATGGCAGGTATTAATAGATCTCTCAATTACCACAACACGCTCACATTCGTGGCAGGATTCTACTTCTATTTTAGGTCTTACACGCAGGTAATTTCGAATAAGGTATCGGCAGTATCGTGGCTTTATATGGACCTTTTGACCGTAACAATGAGCGCGTAAGTAATTATGATTATCGCGATTGACGTAAGAACGGATAATGCAAAACGTGGCGGTATCCATTCGAGACGATTAGATATACGCACAGGATTTTGTCACATGGAGAGCACATATTATTTCAGCAGTATAATCAATCTATACATAACCGAGGAAATCTAAGAGTTCAGCGGCAATAGTGGCTTGCTCAATCCCTATAGTTACGGGTTCGTGTGCGCGGTTTTCGTTGTAGAATCGTGAAAAGTACTGGTGGATTTCAATAGTGCAACAATCGCAACTGTTATATGGAGTAAGATTGTAAAGCGCAGCACGGCAGTTGAAACAGGTTTCTAAATCGTGATTATAGTCGATGTGAAAATAATGTCGCATTACTCTTTCGTATACGTTTCCCCCTTTCTCCTCGAATAAGTCTTCGTGAATGTACGAACACTCGAGGTAGATTACACGAGGATCGTTGCAACGTTCGCCTAATGGCGAAATATCGGACGTATGGACAGATAGCTGTTTCCTTCCACTTTTGTAATGAGTGGGATGAGGAGGTGCGTTCTACGCTAGGTGGACACGTTCCAAGTACGCGTGTCTCAAGTCAAGCCGCATGCGGAAACAATTTAGGAAAAACACGATGACGTTGTTCGAGCGCGTGGGCGATAGCATTGCTTGGCTATGTGGGCGGTAGCATCGCTTGAGTGCGTGGCTAGTAGCGTCGTTTGTACAAACAGGGAGATAGTAACATCAGAGTTCATTATACACTACAGAAAAAAATATATAAAAAAACACTTTTTCCATGTTAATAATTTGGGCTATTTTCAAACCGCTGTGACTCGGCAAAGAATCATGAGAGCAGAGACAAAATCCGAAAAGCATTTTGAAGTTTGAAACTTTTTCTTTCAAATTCTTTTGGCAGATTTTAATTATCTCTTTCCTTTACGAAACGGCAGCATGATGAAGCTTGGTCCGTCAAAATAAAAATTTTTAACATGATTTTGCTGCGTTACATCTGACGTGCAAAAAATCATAGAGAATGTCTGTTATCTGCGTCTTATAGCAGGATCTTTGTCCTTTAATATGAGTGGTTGCTGATCGCAGTGCAATTTTTTTTTTGACTGAGTTATTGAGGTTTGAAGACGAAATGGTCATTTTGACTTTGATCGCTGATCTAATCTAATTTGTTAAAAACAAAAAGAATCGATCTGCTTTATAATAATAAATGAATAAAGAACGTCTGAATAAATTAAACACGCATTTTTCAAGCTTAAAGTTTTAACTTTAACGCAATATTGATAATTTTTTTAGTTTTTAGCAATTTAGACAATTTCAAGAATGGTGGACACATGGAATAAAATTTTAGCTGATAAACGTTATTGCTTTTATTGCGATATATTTGAACTACAAAACATTGCTTTAGTGATTTGCTTGAATCTTTTTTATGACAATATATTGAATTAAAGAAGAAACATAAAATATGTAATTTTTTTACATGATATTTGAACTTAATTTTTTGTTAAAAAAAGTAAGGTTAAGAAGAAAACAATAACAGCGTTTGAAAGAGCTGACTTTCAGCTGACTTCTTTTAATGCTTTTTCACGGAGTACTGTATGTTGATTTGTTTACGTAATAAGTGATCAAAGTCAAAATGATTATTTCTTCTTCAAACCTCGATAACTCAATAAAAAAAAATTGCACATCGTTGCTCCGCGATCAGCCAACACTCAAATTAAAGGGGAACAATCCTGCTATAAGACGCAGATAACAGAAATTCTCTACGATTTTTTGCACGCCAGATGTAACGCAGCAAAATCATGTTAGAAATTTTTATTTTGACGGATCAAGCTTCATTATTTTGCCGTTTTGTAAAGGAAGGAGATAATTGGAATCCGCTAAAAGAATTTGATAGAAGAAAGTTCAAGCTTTAAATGCTTTTTCTATTTTGTGCCTACGATAATTTGTTGCCGAGTTACAGCAATTTGAATATAAACCATTTTTTTAGCACGTAAAAAGCGTTTCCTATTTTCTTTTGAGTAGTATATTTATAAATACAGACTATTGAATAAGCTCGATTTTAATTACAGTCGTGAATAATCCGGAGCTGTACTGATATACTTTATATACTTCAGCAAGGTTACGCTAATCCGGCTTATGCAGCACGTGGTCAGTGTTGCAGTGCATGGATTAATAATTAATATTGATAATAACAATGATAAGAACAATGGATTAATAATAACAATGATTCGAGGAGTATTATTACGCACGAAGAGTTAATAAAATAATATAGTTATTCCTACCTTTTATGTCACGTGGGAATGGCGTCGGTCAGCGTGTAGGTTATGGCGTGGCGTCGCCACGTGGTGGCACAGCGTCGTTGGTCAACAAATAGATTATCAGGTTTCTGGGCTTCGTCTCGACGTTGTTGTCGGGCAAGCTGTAGATTTGCAGCATTGGGATACTGATGATGATGATGATGGTAGTGGTGTAGATCGGAGACGTCATATAAGATTCGAAATTCCGAGGAACATGTGGCGAATTTAAAAGAATTGTTAAATGACGCCTCGCGTTTTAGAGTTAGCAGGAGAATTTGAAAGGATTTGGATTTGGACGTTGGATTATGAATGGAAAGTCACTGACTCGAAATGATATAAAGATATACTAATGTATTAATTAAAATTACAAATCTTGACTTACAAAGTGATTTAGAAACTAAGGTTTAGATGCGACTCTCAGAAGAGAGCTGTTAACTGTACGACTGCTCGGCGCGCAAAAACGCTTCTCTCGGACGATGCGTCCGTCCGGATGATGCCGTCGGAGAGTGGGGCAAACGGATCCCCACTCTAGTACTGTTATATGATGTTGCTTACGGATGGTGGCATAGGGCCATGTTATACAAACGGCCATTCCTATTGGCTGGCTATTCTAACATCACTATGCTACGTCATTGCTTCTTAGCCAATAGTGTTGCTTATTCCCTACGATATTGGTAATATTTACCCAGGAAAAGGAAAGATTGACTCTTTATAATTAAATTATGCTTGTACATACATGTTAACAAAGTAAAACTTTACTTTAAGTGTCTAGGGATGTGCAAATAACGGCGCATTACATCTTCGTACACGGTTCTTTCTTCCTCCTCAAATAAGTCTTCGTGAATGTAACACTCGAGGCAGATTATATGAGGATCGTTGCGACGTTTAAGGCTAATATTACATGTGTCGTACGACAAATTTTTCCAGTATATTGATTGGCTATAAAATAGTAATGTTCTCGAATCTCTAGAAATTTTCTTTATTGCAACCAATCAACACGTTTTAAAAATTCGTCGTACGACAAATGTAATATCAGCCCAATGGCAAAATATCGGATGCAGATAGCTGTATTCAGCCACTGTTGTAATGAATGGGATGAGGAGGTGCGTTCTACGCTCGGTGGACATGGGTAACTTCTGTTTGGACAGGTAATGATTCGACACCACTTGATTCAACACGCACTATTGGAAACGTAACTATTGGACACCGCACGATTCGACATTGCACGATTCGACACTGCACGATGCGACACCGCACGATTCGACATCGCACAATTCGCCATCACGCACAATTCGACACCGCACGATTCGACACCGTACGATTAGAAGAAATAAGAGCTGTAAAAAATCGCTCTCGCCTGCAAAGCGAGATGTTAATCGTTAAAATTAACCACTATTGAGGTTAGGAAATCTGTCACGTCTATAAACTGCCACAGATACCAATTTGAAGAGCTTGTAGTTGAAAAAAATTTTAAATTCCCTAATTGTAATTGTTTGATCATTTCGCGAAATGACAAACGAACCATATAACGCCCGCGATCATTACGAGAGACATTTTTTAAAAAGTGTGTCTCATATTGAATTTCTTCCTCTGATTTCGATTTAGTCGCCACAACTTCTTCGATCGCCCAGATTTGTCTAATTGTGCATCTAACCTAATTAAGTAACACATCTCTATTCTCAAAGAAGATCCTGGCGCCGCATTTCCTGCAATTACTCAGCCTAGACGGGTTTTTTGTAAATACAAAGTTTTACCTTGTCGAGATTCGCCAGATTCGTGATCTGAGACTTTAAAGACGTTCGCTTTTGTATAAGAATCTTTACTCTCTATCGACCATCGTGTGGAAATGTATGAATCATGTTAGGATCGAACGACTTGCTTTAGATGAGAAACTATATACGCTCACCGTTCATTGATTGTATTCTTTTACAAAAATCTAAGGATTACCGCAAACTCTTCCGTAACATATATTGTACTACGCAGTAGGTCTATTCTACTCTTAGGGGTGTTCTACAATAAGTTGTGAAGGTTTCTAGTCGCAAACGCCGTGATACGGCGTTGTGATTCGTCAATTATGTCGTTTGCCACTGACGACGAAGCCTTCGCAACTTATTGTAGAACGCCTCTTACGACACTTTATTATCGTTACAGTGGAGTAGTTTCCACCGTACGCCTTAATCCGGAATGAAACAAATTTTGTAATTATTTCCATCGAAAATGAAATAGGAGTGAATTAGATTAGATCCGTTTCCACTGATTTTAATTCCGTTTCATTCCGGATTGAAACCGGATTAAGGCATACGGTGGAAACTAGACCACTGAGTGCATCCAGAAGCACAACCGCTCACTGAGCACTCAGTGAGCTCTCGCGTTTGATTGGTTTACATTTCTATATCTAAAGGAATATGCCAATCAGATGCAAGAGCTCACTGAGCACTCAGTGAGCGATTGTGCTTCTGGATGTACCCAATGTCGTTGCGCAGCTTTCTTACGCAGTAAAAATATTGCGTAACGACATTATAACGATAACAAATTGTATGAGTTTAATTAGAGAATAAGCCTACTGTGAAGTATACGTGACGGTTTTCTTTGTGCGTTGATTCAAGTTTAAGGTTACGTACGTATCTAACATAAGTTTAACATCAATAAACTTAGCATAATGTAACGTTAAGCTTGTGCGGTAGCCTAAAGCCATATTAATTGGAAAATTAATAATACTTACATATTTTAACGTTCTGTGCCGGGATTCTGTATTTTGCTATAGATAATTTTCGATATCGTTAACTAGCGACAATTGTCGTTTGCGCGACCGACAATCGTTAACGTAGGTGATTCTATAATATGACTTTAACGATTATGGGTATATTCCGAACGATATCTGTTTGGCTTAGTTTTGTTTTTTGATGTTGGCAGCCACTTAACTAAATCGAGAAGTGTTCCGAACCCGTCATAATCTGTTAATAGTTCAACAAAATAGTATGCCTTATATCTGCAGACCAAAGCATGTTAAACCCAAAATAAGTTTAAAGTTTAACCAAATCGACAGTAAAATTAATAAAATGTCTGATGAAATGTTTAATTTAAAAATCCAGAATCATAACAATAAGATATAAAATTTTTTAGTAACAAAAGTCGTTTATTATTTAGCTCATAATAGTTATCAAACTCTCATGGATTTGAGTTTACGTATATTTGACATATACGTACGATATAATTAGAGTGTAAAATAAATTATGATATAACAATATTTGCATCGTATAATAATTGTATATTTGTGCTAATTGTTTACCACAATTATATGGTATTTACTTAAGATTATATGGTATTTTACTGATTATATGATTATATGGTATTTTACATTAACAAATCATAGTAAAAGTCAAGTATAAATACAATCTTTTTTATTTTTACTCTTTATTAAATATCATCGCTTTATTTTTATTCATTTTTAATATTATAACTTTTATCACAAGAAGAAAAGAAATAAAGAAAATTTGTGTAGCTGCAAACTACTAGCTTTTACAGGTTATGGTGGGTTCGGAACACTTCTCGGTTTAGTTAAGTGGCTGCCAACATTGAGAAACAAAAATAAGCCAAACTAGTATCGTTCGGAATATACCCTATAATCGATGCAAAATTGTTATAAACGTATCAAAATAAATCGATAGATTGTGCGACGTTGCCAGATGTTAAGTAGTTAAAATCTAGTAACTTTCAAAAAAATTTATGAGTTTATGAACGCGAGCAGGAAATTTAACATAGGCCTTCTTTTTTTAATTTTTGTAACTTACCATATAGTATGTTTTCAAGTAGAGATTTGTTTAATACGTTTTGAAGAAGAGATTAATTTTATTTTCGTCTTTATACGTACAAGTATTATTATTTATTGTATGGTATACTAAATATATTATTTATTGCATACTAAATATTCTGTTAAAATAAATAAAATTGTCAACATTTATTTGTTAATTTTAACAGAACAAAATAGATTGAAATGAATTGCTCAGAATCAAATTATGAAAAAATTATTCTTTCTTTACTTTACAATATGTTATTAGGGGTAGTTACAATATATTGAAGAGTTGATACAATGTACTGTATTTAAACTTTCTATAAACACTTTTACAAGCTTATTTAATGAAAAAAATGACATAGTTAAGAGAAAATAGTCTTTTATCTATTAAAAATCAATAATAATGAAAATTTAGAAGTATATGATGATAAGATACATATACAAATAGTACAAATCTTAAATTGTTAATAATATACATATTAGCTAGAAGATATTTCGAAAACATTAACACACAAATTCATACACTAATTGGTAATAATAATACAGATGCTATGAAATCTATTATATCATTGAATCATTTAATTCAAAATTGTTTTTCTACTAATTTAATGTAAAATATAAGATTAATTTTAAATTTATGTTACATTTTGTACAATTTCATCTGCCAAATCTTTGTGCTATTAAACGGTCTTAGATGCAGTAGCAAGAGGTCCACGAACGTTATTATTTGGATTAATATCATCTTCAACATTATCACAATTTTCATATATTCATAATGATAAAATTCATCGAACACATCTTCATCGAATATTTCATGAACATTCCGCATATTATAAAGGACTGCGCAAGCGTTGACAATTCTTCCAGCGAAGCCAGTCTCATACTGCAAAATCCTATGCCGAGAAAGACATCTCCAAGTAGACTTTAGTACACCAAAAAGACGTTCAACACAATTTCTTGCGCTACATAACGCTTCATTATAAACGAAACGCTTCCTTCCGCTTAAGGAATTAACACGATTCCAAAGGATAACCTGAATCACCTGTATAATAAACGATATGTTACACTTATTTCAGCTCCGTTAAAAGTTCTTTAATACATTTTATATTTAATAGAACAAATTTATAAGTTTATGCACTAAAAAGAACGATATAAAATATATAAATGATTATGTTATAAATTGACAATAAAAGCTTTTCATAGAAATAATTTTTAACGTAAAAACATAAAGATACAGTTACCAATGAGATATGTGTGTCGTTTACCACGATTGTATGCACGTTCTATAACTCGTCAGCAGAAGCACTCCATATATATGCATCGTGTCGTGCTCCGGGATATCTTGCATTGACATTAAGTATTTTTAAATTTGGGTCACATATCTAAAGTTTGAAGATTGAATGTAATTAGTTATTAAAACTTAAACAGTTGTATGAATCAATGATTTAAATACTTAACATTTGCACATTCAGTGAATGATATCCGTGATGATTAATGTAAACTTCTTCATGTACTTTTGGAGCTAGGATTGCTATATGAGTGCAGTCAATCGCTCCGATAACCTCTTCGAACAATTGACGAGCACTTCGTAATTGCATTTTTGCCAGTTGCCTACTTGCTGGAATTATGGAGAATTGTACCCATTAAATATTAGATCATTAATTACATCTATCACTTTATGCATACATCGGCTAATTGACGGCTGGCTCATAGAAATGCGCCATTGTTCACCCACAGGCCGTTGAAAACAGCCAGTTGCATAAAATCTCACTGCCGACAATAATTATAATATATAAAATATAAATGAAAACTATAAATATGTAAACCTAAAAAGAATAAATATAATCATTGTAATGAAACAAAAATATATGATTATAATTTGTACTTGTACATACTTGTTTTTCTGCAGATAATCCAATAGTCTTTGTTCGCTGTAATTGAGGTTCTAAATGCCTCAACAAGATTGAAAAATAAATCTGTTGTTAAACGGTACAGCTCCCTAAATTTGTTAAATCAAATAGATTTTCTGTTTCTCGCAACAACCCAGATAGACATATTGCCTGCATAGAGACTGAATTTGGAAATTAAAAATAGTAGCAGAAATACGTTAAGATGCGTCCTCATATAATAACAATTTTATCAGCATATGAAAGGAGCTATCTGATGCCATAAAAATTGCGTTAATATGCCGTTTAGCTTGTCAGAAAGAGAATGCAATTAATCCGAAATTATTATATTATAGCAATACAAAGTAAACGTTAACGGTACGTCATGTAGGATTTTCAGTACGTCATGTATATAGTACTGAAAATCTAATGTGCACGTAATGTAGACTATAGATTTTCAACTTAATACTTTGTTTAATTATTTCATCAACCTGGTAAAAAATTTCTTATATAGAATTATACAAAAATGATCATATCTAATTATACAAATTTATACATGAATTTTGTCCATACATAAGTAGATATATTTACACATAAATGGATATAAATATATATTTTTGTATATTCTTATGTATGTTAAACAAATATTCGGATAGTGGTTTCGTTTCCTGGATTTATCACTGCTCAGACTTTGTTATCCTAGGTAGCAAGTCATTCCCTGACTACTATCCGAGGGAGGCCCAAAAGGCAGATTCCTGGATGCCGACCTAGGAGATTCCGTTCGAGAAACAAAGATATCAAAAAGAAATTATTTCAAGTCATCCCGCTGGCGGTCCTTAAGTAGCCTCGCACGTTGCATTTTGAACGCGAATTAGAAGCTAGGATTATACGCCGCGTAGAGGCGCCGCCACAAATGTTTCAGAAATGTTTAAGAAATTTTTTACCGGGAACTAATGATGTAATTAAGACGTAATTTAATTCTAGAAACATTTCATACGTAATAACAGTTGTGCAACGGTAAAGCTAAGACTCCATTCACGTGTTTTAGCTGCGGCAACGCATGCGGCAGTGTGCGTCGACCAATCAGAAGCCATGAGTAAAGCTTTTGATTGGTCGACGCACACTGCCGCATGCGTTGCCGCAACTAAAACGCGTGAATGGAGTCTTAGCTTTACAGTTGCTACGACTGTTATTATGTATGAAATGTTTCTAGAATTAAATTATGTTATTAGTTCCTGGTAAAAAATTTCTCAAACATTTCTGAAACATTTGTGGTGGCGTCTCGAACTATATCACGCTGAAACGTGAATGGAGTCTTAGCTTAACAAATTAGGAACATAATTCTATGTTTCAAAATACATAAAAAACGTTTAATAGTATAAGATGTTATAATAGTAACATTCTCAAATATACATATTTTGACATATTGTCTGCATCGTTTTAGCAAAACAATGTGAAAATGTGTCTTTATATAACAAACATTTTGTTAGCAAAAGAAGTCATCTCATGTCATGAAAATTGTAGCAATACCCAATGAGAAATGATTGGTCAAATTGATGTCGAATCGAAATCGATTCGATATCTTTTGCATCGAAAAGGCATCAATTTGATTCGATGTCTTTTCGACTATCATTTCTCACCGGGTGATATTTTGATGTTAAACAATATAAATTGCTGCTTTTTGGTCAGAAAGAAAACATACTTAATCCGAAATTATTATAGCAAGACAATAAGCAGACAATATTATGATTAAAATTATACTATACTATACTATAATTATACTATAATAAATGAACATTTCTTACAACAAGCAAATTTTAAACATGTTATGCTGCAATAATGTCATTGTAAAATATAAATTAAGTGTTTGCATGCTATGTTCAGCATGTCTATCTGGGAATCATCGTTGTGCCCTTCGTTCGAATCGGACACAATCTTCCATCAATATTAAAAGTGGAAGCACATAAAATTGCAGGAGCCATAGGCAGAATGCAGAAGCCATAGCGCATGCGCTATGGTATTACTTTATCTGCTTATAGCAGAATGGCAGATATCATAGCGCATGCTATGGTTTCTGCATTCTGCCCATGGCTTCTGAATTTCCAATCTACATAAAAATACATAGTCACGGGCATAAGGCATAACTCATTGTAGCCGGTAGCTGGTCTTAAAGAAAAGTAATTTGCGTTTTCAAAGAGAAAATAATTAAGAACAAAGAACGGATTTATATTGATTAATACGTAAGTATTCTCATTATTTAATTGTCAACGTAATGAAAATACGAACTGACAATGACCGTATATAAT
>JAJVSH010000199.1:185324-205573 GCA_021460005.1 Tetramorium alpestre | reverse complement strand
ATCCTGCTCGGTTTCTGCCGTCAATTTGGTGTCAGATTCTGTGAACAGGATCTGCTAGCAAATCGTAAGCTTATTGCGGAAATAACGGATGCCAATTTGCTGACAACTTTTGTGGGAATCTGTTGCCAATCTGCTGGCAAATTTGGCGCATTTTGCTATCTGGGAATATTTCCGTAATATTTCTGATATATTGCAATATTTCTGCGATATTACTGTAATATTATGTGCTATGTGGGATATATATATATATACATAAATAATATTATATATGCATAACAAGCGACATTATATAAAAAAAACAATAATAACTTATTATAATTTGTAATATTTGTATACAATAATGTAATAACAAGTCTATGTTCAGGACTTATTGTTTGTCGATTGCTGCGCTTAATTAATCTGTGTTTAATTAAATTTAATAATATATAAAAACTTTCTCGAGACATTCTCGTATATTTTACAAATTGTTCTTTATCAACTCTTCATATCATAAATTATGAATGAATAAAATGAATAAAATAAATTATGAAAATGTCCTTTGGTAACTATTTTTCTATTTATTGGGCGTATACCCCAACGACGTTTTCTTCTGTATGGCTTTGATGTTACATTAGCAGCATAATAAGTTAAACTAAGGATTGTTATAAACATTGCACATGCAATTATTTCACTTGAATTCATTTTATTTAAAAAATTTTCAAATGTAATAAAGCCACTTTCTCGTATCATACGTATCAGTTTCTCAAAAGATGAAATTATATCTTGAAAAAATAATTCGGCATGCAGTAAACCATTCGTCTGCCTTTTTAACTGAAAAGAATAGATTCCATGCATAAACCAGAATATCAAAATTTACAGCGTAAGTTAACGGCTTCTAAATTATCGGCATATGGTTACGGCCTCTATAAATCAGCCTTAAAATGGCCGAAAAGTGATATATAGGCGGAAGGTCATATTGAATTTTGACTACGTAGTTCCTAATTGTGGTGGGTGAACTGTTAGATGGCGCTGAATTACTAGACGAAATTCTTCCATAAGAGTTTATTGAACCTGGTGTCTATCGCCTCAGGCGGTCCGCCTGATGCAGCGTCCAGTCGCAACGTTAACGCTGGCGTAGGATCACTACCGGCCATCACCGTGTCACCGGCACCGTGTACCTGCTGCTCGCGGATAACGAACAGTTTCGGACGGACCGACGAGCCGGGGATGATGGGTACGTTTCTCGTTGCGTGGAGCAGGATCCGCGTAATAAAAAATAAATAAATAAATCATACGTGCGTGATATATTATTAACAGGTATGTTTTTCGTTGCGCTCCAATCGCGCTACGATTTTCGTTGACGTGTGTTTTTCTTTTTTTTTTCGCGGAGCAATACCGTTTCTCCCGGGGGCGAATTATCCGTTATGCATTACGCGCTGTCTTACAGATGTATGTCAGAATTTTAAAGATAACATCATTGTCATAATATTTGGCTAAGATCTTCATTAATGTATTTTGTTCCTACATGTAAAATTTGAAACTAATTTACGGTTTTCAAGAAAATTAAGACAATCTCTTAGGACAAACAATGCACATATTGACCGTTTATCTATTACAATATTTCTTATATTAACAAGAACGAAATAAAAAAACATATTAATGTAAACATATTAATGTAAACTAGATCTTTCAACGAACATTTTAATAAAAAACAATCAATTTATCACGTATTTTCAATAATATAAAGTTTTTTTAAAAAAGTAATGCAGATATTTATTAACATTATATATAAAATAATATGATTATATTAGAATTTATTAATATATTATATATTATAATAATATATTATATATATTANAATAATATATTAGAATTTATTAGAATTAATAAATAATTAATTAGAATTAATTTATTAGAATTTAATGTAGATCGTCATTTGGCTATCATACATCTTTAATTACTCCCGGCCCCCAGGTAATATACGCGGCTGGCTTTGTTCATTTGTGCCGGCATACGTAGCCATAAATATCGATTACCGGAATATAGCTGTGCGTCCATTGGGCCATTAATTAGTTGAAAGTTTATTATTTCGCCGCCGCCACCGAGCGTCACGCGCCGCGCAAATTGTTTGCAATATGCCAATATCCGTCGAATTCCGTGTCGCGCAGAATCTACGCCGTGGTTGCATTAACCCTCGGTTGTCACACTGGGTCCAGTAGACATCCCATACATCAACTTAAAAGTAAATATCTTTTACTTGAACCGACTTTTTGGCACTACTAGCACAATCTGTTGGTAGACTGAAATGTACTCTATGATGTTAAGCTATCCCGAAGCCGAGTAAGTCATCAATTTTATTTTGGCAACCGTCGAAAGCAAATGTAGGGTCTACTGGACCCAGTATGTGACAAAGGTGTCGTTTTTTGAATATTGGAGTAAATTCCTATTTTCAGCGATTTTATCATAAAAGAGGTAAATATAATTCATGATACCTACAAATTTTTTTTCCTCGTTAGTTTTTTCTGTATTAGTGATGAATTTTAATTCATTGAATTTATATCATTCTTACAAATTGGATTTCTTTTTAAATAAAAATTGGAGTAAATAAATAATGTTTCACTATCAAAATAAATACCTTTTTTTTCACGATCTCTCGCCACTATATTTTTTTCTAAAAATACTACATTTAGTCAGTTATTACATCAACATTTAAGTTAAAATTTTAAAAATTAAAAAGTTACGATTTTTTTCGTAGAAAGCCTTTTTTGCGGTATTAACATTTTTCAAGAATTTTTTCTATATGAAGATGGCTAAATTCCAATTCCATAAAAATGAAAATGAACCTCTCCCTCCGGCGTTAAAAAGTATTGTGTTAATGTGTTTCGTATAGTAATAGCGTTCTGCGGGCCATGTAGTTCGTCACTATTATCTAATTCACTGTCGGGTATATTAATATTATTTAGACAAGATGATAATGTTCTCCATTCTCCATTGTGTTGAAATCTATTGCGATCTTCCCAGTCAATGAAATGTAACGGACAGTATGTCCGCTCTTCGGGCTCTAATGAATCGTCACTTATTTTCAAAAAATTGTGTAAGCATACTGATGCAGTAATTATTTTATCGACTGACTCTGGAAGAACAATTGGTTTTCGGAATACTCTAAAACGAGTTGCCAGTATCTCGAATGCATTTTCAAGTACGCGTCGCGCTCGGGATAAACGATAATTGAAAATTCTTTTATCTTCGCTTAAATAATGGCCTGCGTAAGGTTTCATAAGATTTGTTCTAAGAGGAAATGCATCGTCACCAACAAAAAACATGGTGTATGTATGTATTTCCAGGAAAGAGGTACCTAAAAGATAAACGAAATACAAATAAATTACCAATGCAAAAAAATTACCAATTTTTAAAAGTTATTCTACAAATAACGTAAATGTATAAAACAAAATTTATGTAGTACTTTTAGATATTAATTTATATTGCAAAAATGGTTTTCGTCTTGTGCTATTTATTGTTAAAAAAAATTTATTACATAACGCGTTAATAACAAAACGCTAAGTAATACATCTTGATAAGTCAAGCCCTCCATTATTTAATTGTTCACCAATTGAACAATCAGCAAATATTGTCGCATCACTGTTGCTACCCATTTCTCCAACGTGTACTAAAGTAAAAATATAATTGGGGTCGTAAAAAAAACAGTGCTATTGTTTTTCTTATAGTTGAACCAATTAGTGCCACTATTTGGAAGAGCTTGAATCGTACCGTGTTTAGCATCAATAGCTGCGACACAATTAGAAAAATTCCACTTATATAAAAAATCAGCTGTAATATGTTTCCACTCATCTTCATTCGGAGTTTGCAGAAAAATCGGTCCTAATATTTCTATAATTGCAGCGCAAACTTCTTGGATGACGTTTCTCGTAGTTGATTTGCCTACTCTATATGCCAATGCTATGCTCAAAATCTGATCTCCTGAAATGAGGTATCTGAAATAGGATAAAAACATTTTAGAAATCTTGCTCTTGTAAAAAATTACTTTTTCAATATTTTTCATTTTAAGTAAAAAAAGTATATTTTTAATTTACACATAAAGTGCGTGTGCGTGTGCGTGTGCGTGTGCGTGTGCGTGTGCGTGTGCGTGATTTAAAAAATTTAAAACGACTGTAATCTGGTTTTCATAAAAATAAAAAATTTGCAGTTTTTGGTATCGCAATAATAGCAAATGTACAGATTGCGAAAATTAAATATCGCGCTAGATATTTAATATTGATGATATGAGTTGTTCCACTGTGGGAATAAACGATTAAAAAGGTCGATAACTAGCGACTGGAGGAGAATTGACGAATGGCAAAGCGTCGACAGTCGATACCCTTTGTAAGTTTTTGCTCTACTTCTTAGATCGATCCCGGTACGGTAAAGAAGATTAATGCGCCATTTTTAAACGGCCGTATCTTGTCGCGAAGAAATCATGCAACGTGTAGCGCACGCAAAGAGCCGAGCGAGTGCTTTCGACGAAACCTGCTTAAAAATGGATTTAAGCATAAGTAAGAAAATCTCTTTGAAGAAAATGTAGAACAGAGCGAAATAATCTGGCGAGGAAAATTGATTTTGTCAGGCAACACAACTTACTAGTTCGCGGAGCACACAACGTAACAATTTAAAGTCCCTCTGAAAGCGTCTTACGACGACAAATCATAGCAACATATCGTGATGTGACGTTGTTTGCAAGAAAGAGCGAGAGAGAGAGAGAGAGAGAGAGAGAGAGAGAGAGAGAGAAAGAGAGAGGAGAGAAGAAATATATAGAAATCATATATAAAGGCATAATTTTCTGGAAACTTTGGCAAAGCATCGCTATGGAAAGACATGAAAAACCAGTTTTCCCATTTGGACCGCCGCGCGAAAAAGTCACATTTTTTCGCAAACACGAACCATTAGACATTTATATCATTTATTTTTGCCCCTTTATTTTACATTGTATTGATTTTTTGAGGAACAACGTTAAATCTGAAAGACGATTAAATTTTGCAGAACTTCCTCTCTTAATCTTTTATATCCCATCCAACTTCCTTCACTTTTCTTTTTCAACTTTTACAACTTTTAAAAATCTAAGAAAAAATTGCCGATACCATTAAACGGGTTTAACGTTGCCTTAGTGATCAATACTGCTCTAATAATAATCCATTATTGGCTAATAATTGAAACTGTGACGTTCCATTTCGAAAGTAGATTCGATTATTTCAAACTGCAATATTGGTACAAAGATATATAATATTTAATAGTACTATTTCTATATAAAATAAAAAAAATCAAACACCATACTTTGAAACTTTACCGTGCAGTCCTTTTTTTCATCGTGTAATTATCGATTATGATTTAGAATAGGTGTTTAGTTAATTTGTGACCAACGACAGAGAAAGTCCACCGTAAATATCGCGACACTTGGTGATCGCGACAGTAAGGTACTATTAGTTTTCAACGTTACCGCGCTGTGGTATTCCATTTTTGCAATGATTCGTGTCGACATTCGATGGTACGTTACGATAGTGATACTATGATGCTATGTCATGTGTGAAAATCGATTTTTATAATAATAAAACCGTCTATATAACGTACAAAAATTATTAATATTGGGAGTACAAATTAGTTCGGTCCGTTTTTTTTGTGTGTGCACCCAATTGCCTTGCTTTTCATGGATTTCAATCATACGGAAACTGCTTGTTGAGTCACTCCTAATGATTTTGCAAGCTCCTCTTGCATTTGACTCGGATCTTCATCGAGTAATGCCTCCAATTCTTTGTCTTCGAATTTTTTTGGCTGTTCAGAGCGAGGCTTGTCTTCAACGCTGAAATCACCATTCTTGAAACGTCGAAACCATTCCCTACATGATTTATCAGTTGGAGCATTGTCACCACCCTCGCGGTTTTTAGTATACGTAGAAAATATTATTTAAAATACGTAGTATTATGACATTTTCATAGTATATTTGTGCAATTTTTTTACCGGTTCTTTACTAAGCATATACTGTATTTATCAAGTTTTTAAATCAATAAAATACCAACAAATTGTAAATTTATGCATATGCTACATATTTTTATTTATACAAATTTAAAAAATATTGTATTTATACTTATTTTTTACCATAATAGACTGGTGCAAACACTGCATAATATGGATTTAAAAATATGGATTTAAACTAAAAATATCATTTTTATACTAAATTTTTACAAAAATATTCTGATATATGTATATACTGTGTATATAAAAGAGTAAAAAATAAAAATAAGATCGTATTTATACTTGATCTTTTACCGTGATTACCGTGATCTTTTGCAAGTGTAAATACCATATAATCCTGGTAAAAAATTTGCACAAATATACGATCATTATACGACGCAAATACTGTTGTAATACTTTCATTCGAATTATACCGTATATATACGTCAAATATACGTAAACTGAAATCCGTGAGGGCATAAACTTCCACAAGCATTCGATGCGCTTCAGCTGCACTTTTCTTCCAATTAAAGCAGAAAACTAAAACCTCCCGCAAATGCTGCTTAATTAACACAAAATTTGACATTTTCAACACAGTAAAAAACAAGGTTTTTGTATGAAACTCGAAGCGATATAAACTGAATATTATTGACAGATGTCTAACCTCTCTGAAACCGCCGAAATCAGCTGTCACTATGAAACATTCATAACAACCAGAGTCATCTTTTGAAAACGGACCGAACTAATTTGTACACCCAATACATATTTTTGATACGCATATCAAAAGTATTACGCATTCTTTTCCGATTAATTTTTTCGTCGACTGCTACTATTTTTCCGCGAATTACGACTAAATTGATAATCCAAAGAAAATACACTTAATTTAATTTCTCTTAAATTGATTAATTGCACTATTAAATATATATTTGTATATATTTGTATAAATATATATTTGTTGAAACGATTCTTTGAGTAAAAATAATTATAAATAAAATTATCAATGATGTTTTTGAAATAATATTCTTTTTATTTTACGTTATTGATCTCACCCTCAATTATTGTTCTCAATTATGATTAAATTTTTAAATTAAAACTGAATTTATTGCCGAAAATTCATATTTAGTAATTTTTGCCATTTATATTCATTGAACAAACGTAAACGATGGAGAAGTGAATGGGAATGACGTGTTGTTTCTGCCATTCGTTACGAAACGCACAATGTTGGAGAGTTGCTGATATTTTTTTTTCTTTTATTATATATTATTTTTAATTTCTACCGTAAAGATATAACAATCAAACTTTAACTTGCAAATACTTACGCACACGAAATCAATGTTGTTTTAACATAGGAAACGTTTAACAACTATTTGTACTGTTAAATATATATTTAAAATATAAAAATATAAAAAATTTTTTCCTGTGGGTTATCACTTTTGTATTATGGCATTTAATATCCCATATTACAAAATTGTGAATGTAACACATATTGCTTATTCGCGTGTAACAGCTTTGTACGTAATAAATTTTTTTATGAAATGTATTTCAACGCGAAATTTTAAAGAAGAGAAAGAGAAAAGAGAGGAAGAGAGCGAGAGAGAAAGGAACAGAAATGAGCTCGTTCAATGCTCGTTGTTGAAGCGCACGTTACAATAGTGCGTCTCTATAGACACACACGGACATTAAAGTTGAACGTATTGTAATGGAGTTAATACGGGTTGAAGTTATAACATCTTTTCAACTTTTCCACGTTTTGCTCCACCAAATTAATCTTTATGATCGTCATCCTTCGCGCTTTAATTGGGTAGTTTACGGTGCGAGAGGGTAAACCAATTTCTCTCCATAGAATGCCAATGCGTCTGGGATATTCTCTAATGGTGCTGTCACCGCCGCCACCGCCGCTGTCATCGTCGTCGTCATCGTTGTCGCCGTAAAGACAGGAACTCACGCAGCTCGCAATGCAAGTAACCGTAGATTGACGACGAACCGTTTTCGCCTGTTCATTATTTTATAAATGCTCGCGCCCCGTGAATTTATTCTGTCTTAATGGAAAATGTGTGTGTATACAAGAGAAGCTGTAAAGCTCGACAATGGAGATCCTCGATCGATTCTTACACATCGAGCGTCTCTCATCGGGTTATCGGTTACTGTCACGCCAATCACCTGTTAATGCTGTCACTGCCTACGACTATAATGTAAAAAAATGTTATCTGTAAAACGAATTAGAAAAAAAATGGGGTTGCTTTGCTCTGAAATATTAATTTCAGTTTCGATTCTCGCCGTCGCTTTAATGAAACTTTTATTCCTTTTGTTTCATCACCCGTCAGAGGTGTTGCACCGTGCATCGACGAGACGCAAGTGGACACGCACGAGAGCTTAACCATTCTTTTACAGTACCAATTCCCGGCGCCACGGATGAATGTCACGTGCTACTGGTTAGCCCACACGAATAACAATTCTGACAACGCGGCGATCGAGAATCGATCGATGTTGCCGAACGAGGTATTTATGAATCTGCAGAAGGGTCATTACGTCATTCTGCATATTCATAAATATCTTGTAGTAGGAACGTGTCCTACGAGCGTAACAAAGGCAAGTACGAGCGCAGGGTGAAAGTCAGCAGTCGGTACTGACCTCCACAGAAAGTATCACCCTGATGGTGCTGAGGGTGCCGAGTCCACCATGGATATCGTCAACCTCCGCCTTAAGTGTTGCAATGTAAATCGGGGTTGCCATTGAATTAAGGGAGAGTTGCTGAATGCGTACCGGTCTTTTAAATCGTATTTCTTCAATATTTTATAGTTTTTATAAAGTAAATGAGAAATGAGTAATATAGACGAAAAATTAACATGTTATATCTTATTTTGTGCTTGCAATCAGCACTTTAAAAAATCAGGTACAACTGATGTAAATTTTTGATTACTTTATATAGCTGATAATAATGTAAACATGCCATTTTTTATTCAATTTTTATATTTTTCTGAAAGAAGATTTATTTGAAAATATCTTATATTCATAGTATATACATATTTACAATTATTGTAAAAATTATATTGATATTTTTATAAAATCTATCTTGTTTCCTAAATCGTACCACTACAATAATATACCAATATAAAACTGAAAATTCGTAATAATGAAACTAATTAATATAAATAAAAATATGTATATTAATTGCAAAGATATATTCAAGCAAGTTTTATTTCGTTATCCTAACTTTTTCATTATTTATTAATTTTTACTATTATTTATTAATTTTGATATATTTTATTGGGAAATTATAAAAAACAAGTATTAATTTATGATTTCATTTATTAATCTTATATTTTTAATTATTTTGACCCATAAATTTAATACTTTTTGAGGAACTACGATTTAAGAGAGATGTTAGGTACGATTTAGGCGATCGATTTGCTAAATCGTATCTTTTGCAGCATATTACAAAGGAACTTATAATTCATTAATTTGTTATTAGTGAAAGATTTAATCTGTAATAATAGGTGCCTTAAATATCAAGCTACAATTTTCAATGTTTATTTGCATTTCAAAAGCTATCAAATGCAAAATATAACAAAAAGTAGCTTAAGTGGTACGCATTTGGTAACTTTCTTCCCCTACATTGCAACACTTACGGCGGCAGCCTCGAGCCCAAAGTGAGATGGTACCGCGGCAACAGCAGCTCGTTCCTAATCGTGGACTCAATTATCAAGGTCCTGCCTGTATGCGGCAACAGGCAAGACCTTGATGATTGAGTTCACGCGGGAAGACGATCAGACGAATTTCCGGTGCATCGTGAGAAACCGTGCGATGCGCGATGGCGAGACTCTGGACGCCTCGGTGATGCTTCACGTCAACTACTTCCACGCGGTGCTGTTCCCATCGACCTTGAACGGGTTTTCCGGCCTTTCGAGTCTACGTATTGAGGATCGCAGTGCCATTCATTCAAAGTGAATGGCACCACGATCCTCAATACGTAGACTCGAAGCCTCGGGTCGGCATGGTACTGGCTGCGAGACGGCAGTTTCATCGCCACCAACTTCACGGACGTCGGCAACGTTACCTTGGCTATCACATGCTCGAAGGCAGGTACACTTGTCAGGCGGACAACTCTCTGATCCTGGATGTACTCTACCCGCCCACAGTGTCGATCGAGGTTTATACATAAGTTTAATATTTTAATATTGTTACGCGCGAGCATGCGTGCGTGCGCGCGCACGCGCGTGTATGTATTATTGTTTCTAATTAATTCTATAATTTTAGATCTACTATTTATTCAACTGTGATGCGTTTTGTTTATACTTGTACTTTTACAAAAATATAATAAATATAATGCCTGTCATGTCAAACTTAAATAATAATGTTTAAAACACTTAAAACTTGACTATTTTTTAATAGATTTTCTTTAAATTAAAATTAAACCAGCCAATAAAACATAAAAAACAATTGAATAATTTATTGCTTAAATTTCTTATATTTTTATAAATTTTAAACAGTTAATAATTTTATGAAAAATGAAGAGATTCAAGTAAGGACCAAATTTTTTAAATAAATATTTTAAATTTTGCTACTCGTATCATAGCGCAGTATATTTTATGATCAGTGAATGTCTTAAGAACAAATGAAGCAGTGATGCTAGAAACCGCCTAGTAACATGCGCACGCCAGTATAATGCCAGTAAAATGTATATAAGTTACGTGTATATGATAAAAGTAAATATTTTTATCAAATAAAGATTTCCTCCCACATTCGAAAGTACAGAAAAGATCTCGGTTCTCAGTAAAATCAATAATATATAATTGTAATTTCTGTTTTCAAGAATCTAGAATCTTGATTGATTTTTCTTGATCTTGAAGCAACAAATCTTGTCTTGTCTTGATTTTATCAAGTACAAGAAATTCTTGTCTTGAAAAATCAAGACAAGACAAGACAAGAACTTGAAATTCTTGTCTTGTCATCCATCATTAGGCCAGAGTGATCCCGAATTTGCCGGTCGTCGTCGAGGGCTCGCGGGCATACATGCATGGCCAGTCCAGCCGGCTATTCTGAGTCGCAGTACAAATAGTGGAAGGAAGACGATCCTGACGTCCTGATGTCCTAATGTCGTCCAGCCCGAAGTACGAAATTGACTCGTTGCATCTCGGCAGTCTATTTCGTATTTTGGACTGGATGGTGTCGGAACCTACAAATGCCATGCTTTGAACGAGATCGGCATCGGTGAGGTCGCCTCGGTAAATCTTATTGTTTACCTACCGCCGAAGATTTTCATCAAGCTGCAGCCCCGTGCCACGAGGAGGTAAGCGAGAAGCGTCACGTGTAGAATTTTTCGAACCGGAAAAAATTTCAGAAATTAAAAATAAAAAGATTTTTAAAAAATAATAAAAAGATTTTTAAAAAATAAAAAAAAATAATATTAAAGTTCGATTTTTAAATATTTCTTGACTCTTACAACTTGTAAGAAGATTGTTTTTTGATATAAATATTTTTTGAGAAATTTGCTACACACTTTGAATGTTTCATTCTACATACAACGAGAAATTAATTTTCTTGACTACAATTCACTTTTTACAAAGCTGTAACGTATTTTCTTTGTCCCTTGTGTCCTTTAATTTTCAAGTCGTTGATGTATTGTAATTGTAGAATGTCTGCAGACTTTACGTTTGCTTTCTTCTATACATTTCTTCGACGAACTATGTACCGCTTGATGAATGAAATAGCTCCCCTGAAATAATGTAACGTCTTCTTACTTATCGCAGAGTCGACGAATCGTCGTTCCAAGTATCTTCCATAGCGCAGAGCAACGCCTAGCGTGCGCTGGCTAAAGGACGATCAAGAATTAACGGCCGACGAAAGACTCTTCAAATTACTATTAATTACTTTGAAAAGTCTTTCGTCGGTCGTTAATTCTTGTATACCTCTATTCTTAAAATAATTAACTAAAATAATTAACATGCGCGGGTTCGATTACGGCAACTATACCTGACTATATAAGTATGTATAATTGCCGTACAATCGAGCTCGCGCATTTTAATGTCATGTCCACCATCAGGCTGTAACCTAAAGAGCGGCCAACATCACCGCCATGGAAGTCAGTCCTACGTACGTAACTCTTCTGTGGCAGCTGGGTTTTGACGGAGGCCTGCCCATCATGAAATACTTCGTCTCGTACAGACGAGTGGTTGGTGATTACAAGATCGTCGCGCCTGACTGCGCGCCTTCTCGAGGACTAGCCAGTCAACGGCTCAAGCTCGATTGTCTGTTGGTGCTCCAGATTAGTGGATTCGATCCAGGTAACGTAACTAATTTGGATCGAATTCATGTAACGTGACTAATCTGGAGCAATAATAGACTTACATCTTCAAGGTGAAGATCTACAACACTAACAAGGTACATGTCACAACTGTCCGGAACCGATTTGATTCTCCCTGAAATATGTTGTTAAACACAAAAAACTAAGAGACTCATATTTTTTTATATGTGCAATAATTCATGTTTAAGGGACGAAACACCCCTTTGAAAAAAACGGTCTTTCTCTTTTGGGACGAATATCGTCGAAAGTATAACAGATAGAAAAAAATGTTTTAAATAGAAGTTAAATGGTTTGAAGAGTACTTTATAATAGTTATTTCAGAAAATTTAAAAAGAAAATTTTTAATATTTCCCCTACCAATTAATTTTTTTCTTAAAATTTTGAATTGTTCTAAAAACGAAATTGAAGCTTATTTTATTGCGAATCCAATCATATATGACAAAGTTATTTTCTGATATACGGAATTATCGAAAAATAATTACAAACGACTATGCACATGCTATTCATACTTGTCCGTGCGCCCGATTTTTCATGCAGTATATTCTGTTAGCATCACAATATGAATTGAAAAATAACAATGATGATCCAAAGTGATGAATCAAAGTAGCAGTTAGTGTATAATGTTTCGTTGCATAAGCAGCAGTATAAAATGACATCGCTTTGTGAACAAGTCTAGTCTAATACATTACCTCGTGCTATCCTGTTATCACTTGCTACGACTTCGTAAATATACTAATTTTTTGAAAACTGATGTTAATACTTCTCTTACAATTTTATTTTTAATTTTCAAGAAGTTATATATATGTAATGTAATATGTAATATGTTATATAATAGATATACTCTCTAAATCTGACGCAGTGAATAGTTACTGAATTTCAGTGAAATAAAATATCAGTGGCATACTTTCCACTGCGTCAGATTTAGAGAGTATTATATATAATATGTCACGATTCTGATGAGATGCGATTTTAATCTTAATAGATTATCTCTTATATGAGATACGTGACTTTGATCTTAAAATATTATTTCTTATATCAGAATCATGACATATCACAAATTTTTCAGAAGTGACATTTTTTAACAATCTAATGTACTTTTAAGATAAGTATAATATATTTTTAAAATAAATTATAAGTTATAAGTTAATTATAATAAAATAAGATATAAGTTTATAAGTTATAAGATATAAGTTAATTATAATAAATAAGATATAAGTTTACGTGTACATTTAAGATAAATGAACTGTATAAATGTTCATCAGCAGTCTCATCTAGCATATTCACAGTCAATACAGTTGTTTTGTCATAATCACATCTGTATAATTTATTAAACTGTTTTTATATTACAATACAAGGTAAAGTTTGACTTTGAAAATGATTATAAATCCATTTAATTTTCGGTGGTTAAATTGTTACTGGTATCTATAAATTCGATATATTTGAAATACTAGTAACTGAAACAGATATTGAAAGAAAACATATAAAAATTATTGCTGGATAGCATTTTTCAATTTTGTAGTAATTATTATGATTAGATTAGATATTTTATGCTCTTATTAAAATTTCTTAATTTATGACAGTTTGACTACTCAGTTGATGATCTAAATAAAGTTTCATTATTTTCAATGAATTAGTGATTTATTTTATAAGAGATTCGTATAACATGCTGATGACAAACTAAGTTTAAGACTGTATGTAAATGTAGTTTCTAGTTCATGAAGTTTTATAATGCTCAACGTATTAGAAAATTTATTTTACATACACTCTTAAACTAAGTTTGGGTGAACTTCCGAAAACCACCCACGCTTTTTTATGTAATTTTTAGTTAAATAGGTTCCTTTTACATTTAAAAGAAAAATATCAGAGAAGGATTTTTACCGACTCAGAAGTTAAATGACATTTCAAATAATTTTTCATTTTTTGTATATTATTTTGTATATTATACTCAAAAATGTTTATGATCATTTTTCAAATATTTTTCACATTTCTTGTTTTTATTTTACTATGTGAAATTAGAGACCCGGTACTTTCAGGGTGAAAACATGTAAGCGGCATATACTGAACTATGTAAATAAACATGAATGATATAAATATGGGTTTGTCTGTTTATATGTGTAGTACGTTGTGTAACGTTAACGGAAGCATTTTTTTCGGAAAAGAACAAGTATGAAAATGTGCGAGAAAATGAATTTGTTCTTACTGGGCTCAAAATTAAAAGACAGAACAACAACGTTACAGTGGGCGAGAGAATTAGGACTAATTCGCGATATTGTAAAGTTCATAAGCGTGAAATGGTTTTAGATGAATCTCGAAGTGTGTGTGTGGAGAATTTCGATGTCGAAAACGTAGAAAGTATGATCATAGTATGACGGTTAGTAAGAACACATGGTTTGAAAGGTGCCATATATCACCGGAAAAGTGTTTAATATTAACGTATTGTTTTGCTGCTGGAATGTCTTTCGAGCAGGCTATTCGTGAAAGTAGCTGGCTTAATGGAGAAGCAACATCTGCTGAAACAGTAGCAGATAGATATTCTTTTTGCCGTGAAGTTTGTTTAATTTCATTGGATAAACAATATAATGAAGAAGATTATATTGCAGAAGAAGGTTGTATTGTTGAAGTTGATGAATGTAAAATAGATCGAAGAAAATACGAACGAGGTCGAGTCGTTGAAGGGTCTTGGATACTTGGAATGATAGTACGACAATCTACAGATTATCGCTTGGAAATATGTCCCAACAATCAACGAGATAAGTCAACTTTATTAAGTTTGATAAAAAAACATATTGCTTCTGGTACTGAAATTCATTCTGATTGTTGGAAGGGATATGCGAACTTAATACAACATGGATATAAACATAAGTTTGTTAATCATTCTGTAGAGTTTGTGGATAGTGACAGTGGAGCACATACTCAAACTATTGAATCATCGTGGCGAATTATGAGGTTTTTGAGTCGTGGTGGTATTAAAACTGATAATTTAGCTGATCATTTATGTTCACTTTCAGCTGATCATTTATGTGAGTTTTTATGGCGACGAAATGTAAAAAAATGTAATTTAGATCCTTTTCAAAAATTAATTGAAGACATTAAAGACATTTTATTCTGGTTAAAGGCATAATATGTAAATTATTCAACCTCACAACTCTTACATAGGTTTACAACAAAAATTTTGCATTTAATTAGGCGTTGGGTACTTGATTTGTTATCTAATTAAGGGGTTGGGTAGGATCAGGTTAAGGGGAGATTCTAGTGTAACGTAAAAAAAAATCGAAATTTTTTTTTGCATAAATTAAAAGTATAACATCCTAAAAATATGCTCCTACAGTTATAAAGTCGAATTCGCAAAAATAAAGAAGTTATAGCTCTGTTTAGTGAGANGCGTCAGAGTTCGAAACAGCAAGCANTCGGCGGTAAGTATACAAGANCCTAACGATTCGATATTAGGGNCGGCTATTGTTATGTTTAGAANCCTTGAAACTTTTGAAAATATTTTTTAATGCACACAAACACGTATATGTGTATGTGAAACAGATTTGTGCAGTGCAGGTAACTCCTCAGTATCGCTTCACCTTTCGACCGATACAGACGTGTCTAACAGTAGAAATATGAGAAACGACTATTGAATGCACAACGTCGTACTTTAGAAAGCACTAAAGAGGCTCGTACAGCTAGAAGAATGAAGAAAACAGTACTACAAGACTTTTTCGAAGAAGAAGAAGGTTTAATATATGGGGCCGAAATAGCAGAATAAACGTTCAAGTCGATTTTTTAGCGGTAAGTATTATGAAACGTTATCTAAAACTTTAAACGCGTTTTTCTCGAAACCATGTTTTTCAAGTTGGCGGGCGTGATAACTTGAGAACTAATAAACCGATCAACTTCGTCCAAGTTTTGTTCAATTCGTTATAAATTTCTCTAGGTACTATACCTCAAATTTGATTTTTATTGCATTTATTTATAACATTTTTTGATCAATATATGATCAAATTTATGTCAAAAAATAAAATTTTTTTTTTAAACGCTATAATTTTTTTTAATTTATTATTTTTTCTTTGTTCGGGAGGTATAATACCAGCGGAAAATATCTAACTTTAAGAAAATATTTCGTTTTTTGCTTTCAGATAACCGGAAGGAACGTTACAACGCCCGCCAATAGACGGGAAATCGCAGAGAGGGGTCCAGATTATTTATTATATATTAAAATTAAATAAAGCAAATTGAAAATAACTAAAATTTTTTGATACCTTAAGAATGCCTCTTTTTATCCCAAAAAGTTTTATACGGCTATCATTAATAGTTTTCTAGAAAAAAAATTCTTAAAAATCGCTTATTTTTTGGCCTGTTACACTAGACTCCCCCCTTAAAGCAGGGAGGAGGTGCGGGGGAGAGGCTCCGCCCCTCGTTATTCATTAGTTCACTAGGTATATTTTTAACTTTGATTTTCTCGAAAACTATCACTCGTACAGTAAAAATGAATAGAACATAAAATGTGTATTTTGAAGAAATCTACAACTTTTGTTTGAAATATTTTTTGAAATTTTTAATATTTACTGAAATAATTAAAAAAACGTCAATTTTACAAGTTTTTTTACACGTTTTGACCTTGAAAATCAAATTTGCGGCAATTTCTACTATCATATTCGTAATCAGCGCGTCAAAATACGTAGATATACATAGTCCCAAAAAAATCGGATGTGGGGGCTTTTCGGAAGTTTATCCCTAAGTTTGTCATAAACATGTCATATAAATAAAAATCTCACGAAGAATTTTCAGGTCTTTATGCAGATACTAAATTTGATCCAAGTATTCATCAATATCACCATATTCAAATCAATATCTCAATCCTCACGATAGAAAACGGTTGATTATCAGTCCTCAAGTATCTCACAATATTTATTATGATTTCGATTGCAATATAAACTGAAGAGTTTGTCTCCAATCATCTCCAAAAGAAGAGTAGAAATGTGTTAAATTCGTTTACGATATTATCAAAAAAAATAATGCTGAGAAGTTTTTATGTAGATAACGAGCTGCAGAGGAAGTGTTTAAGAAGCACGTCAATCAATATTATTTTATAAAAAATTCGTATAATATGATGATAACAAACTTAGTTTAAGAGTGTACGTAAATTTAGTTTTTAATTTATAAAGTTTCATTAAAAACTCAATGTATTAGAGAACTCTCAATATATTAGAGATTTATTTTTTAAAAGATTTGTATGGCATGTTGATGACAAACTAAGTTTAAGAATGTATGTAAATTTAGTTTTTAATTTATAAAGTTCTATAAAACTCAACATATTAGAAAATTGATTTTACACACACTCTTAAATTAAATCTGTCATTAACATATCATACAATCTTAAAAAATAAATCTCTAATACATTGAGCTTAATCAAACTTTATAAATTAAAAACTAAATTATTACATACACGCTTAAACTAAGTTTGTCATCACGTGTCAAATTTCTTATAATATATAAGTCTCTAATACGTTGATGAAACTTTACTAAAAACCAAATTTTCGTGCATTCTAAAACTTAGTTTGTTATCATCATGTTATACAAATTTCTTATAAAATAATTTTGATTGACGTACTTCTCAAACATTTCCTGGAGCTTCCTATCTGTATAAAAACTTCTCTACATTATTCCTTTGGTGTTGTCATAAACAAATTTAATATATTTTTTTCTCTTCTTTTTGAGAAGAGCATTGTTTAGAAACGAATTCTTTGGTATATTTTCCATCGCAATCAAAATCGTAACATTACGTAGCACTTGAAAACATCGACTAATAATCAATCGTTTTCTGTAAATCTTTAGTACATTGAAATTAATTAAATTAATGTCTATAAATCACATTACACAAATCTTTATAATTTCTGAACAAATTAAGTTTACGAATATGTATAAATTTAGTTTTGTTGTATATGTATAAATTTAGTTTCCAATTTACAAAGTTTTATAATAAAGTAAATCTCTAATACATTGAGCTTAATGAAACTTTATAAATTGGAAACTAAATTTATACAGGGTGTCCAAAATAAAAGTTTTCACACGAAAGTTAGTGGTAGATCGGGTCAAACTGAGAAGAAAAATCATGTACCATTTTACAAAATTTGCAATAGTTATTTGCAATAGTTATTAATTGTTAAAAATTGGAAGAAGGGATAGACAGAGCGGTGCGCGAGACGTGAGAGCGGCAATGGCAGTAGGAGCAGCGAGCCCCCGCCCACGTCTCTCGCGCTGACTATCCCTTCTTACGATTTTTAACAATTAATAACTCGATAATTATTACGAATTTAAAAAAATAATACATGACTTTTCTTCTCAGTTTAACCCGATCTACCACCAATTTTCATGTGAGAACTTTTATTTCGGACACCCTGTATACATTCATAAATTAATTTGTTCAGAAATTATAGAGATTTGTGTAATGTGATTTATAGAGATTAATTTAATTAATTTCAATGTACTAAAGATTTACAGAAAACGCTTGATTATTAGTTGGTGTCTTCAACTGCTACGTAATGTTACGATTTTGATTGCGATGGAAAATGTACCAAAGAGTTTGTTATAGCTGCACTGAGTATAGCTGCACTCAGCTGCACCAGTTCAGCAATGCAGCTCAGTGCAGACGCCGCGTAACAGTGGCGCTCTTGCGTTAAAAAAGAACCTGGGCATTTATAGTTGGGACGATGTTTCTTAAATGAAAATTAGACTCTTTAGACTCTTTTAAACTTTTAGACTCTTTTAAACTTTACATCGCGATATCTCCGTTCGTAGTTCACGTAGAATAAAAATAAAAACACTTTTCTTGTATAAATCGATCCCAAGCTTTCGATTAAACTTATTTAGAATTCGATCGGTTCAGTTGTTCAGTTGTTATCTGGTAATAACTGTGGGGTATGAAGTCAAAACCCGTTTATTCCACTTTTGCTATTTTTTGGAAAATTTAAAGAAAACATTTTTTATTTGATTTTGCAACTCACAAAGTTTTTAGGTTTTATATTTAATGATTTGAGCATTTTGTACCTTCCATTAAAAGGATTTATTAATAACTTGTACAGTTTTCCTGTTATAATACTTTTTTTATGGAAAAGAAAAATTTTGATTTGAACGGCTGGAATAACTGACTTTTGATCTGGACATATAAGGAATAAAGTAATTTTGAAAAAACACAAGTGCGTTAATAGTATTAATGTATAAAGAATACACACATACAAGAACAGAGAACACAAAAGAGCAAAATTTTTCTGAAGACCATGTATCCTGTAAGGATAAAAATAATATTGAAAACTAATAAAATAACTTTAATTTGTAAGTTGATGATAGTTGAAGTAAAACTGACCTGCATGTTTTATACAAAATGTATATTAATAGAAATTGCACAATAATTAAGTATACTGAAGAACTGTTGGCCTACTTCATAAAAGTTTTATAGTGTAGCAAACAATTTCTCTTATCTCTTGTAACGTGCAAAATTTATTTTATTAAATAATAAAATAAGAATTAAGAGATATATAACTTTATATATTGTGTGCTTTTTGACAATCAGAAAAGTTTTATGTGTAGTGAAGAGATCTAATAATTATAACATAGGATAAAAGTGTGATATTATCAGGAAAGACTGTGTTTGTCAACCGTACTATCTTATTATTATTATTATTATAGTCTTATAAAAATTTATAAATAATAAAAACAATTTTTTTCAAATTTTTTATCTATTTTTTTTAAATAAAATACACTTATTTTATTTAAACGTACAATTTTTACTTTAATAAAATCACATTATATGATGATTGGTTAATTTAGACTTATATGTTTTTTCAAAGCAATATTGTTGTTAATATATTTTTTCATGTATATGTCTTACTGTATACTATATATTGTATATTGTATTATGAGTATATGTACTTATAAATATTATTATATTTGTAAGTATTCCCGGTAAAAAAATTTTCAT
>JAJVSH010000199.1:161386-182689 GCA_021460005.1 Tetramorium alpestre | reverse complement strand
GTTGTATAATTTTTCTTTTTTTGAGGGGAAAGTTTCGTACGGATTGTCCACAATCGATATTCAATGAATCCCTGTTTAGTTTTGGAATCATAGTAATGTTCCTAAAAATATTATATTGAATATTAATGATAAATATTAATAATGCATGATAAGAAAAGCCACTGAATATCAATTTCTTGAACATACATAACCTTTACATCCTATCACATTATTTTTTAATAGAGGGAATTCGGAAACAATGGCACTCGCAAGTGACTCTTTGGCTATGTTTGGGGGATAGCTAGAATAAAATATTATTCTGGTATTTGAGGCTTTCACGATGTACATAATTAATCCGAAGCTTGATTTGTGAGTTGAAATCACGTCCTTTCTGATTTTTACTTCGATGTTTCGCGAACATTTCAGTTTATTCAGGTAGCTGCTCTTCCTGATGAAGTGAACTGAAATTAGCAAAACATCGAAATAAAAACCAAAAAGAACGCGGCTTTAATTCGAAAATCAAGTTTCGGATTAAAATGCTATTCATTACATGCAATATCATAATAGGGATCTAATCAAGAAATAACGAAATATCTACTTACTAATTATTATTTTGTGCTGAAATAAGCTCAGCCACAACGATACTTTCCTATCACATTCATTGAAAGAGCCTGTACGCATAGCCTCCAAAATAGAGGCACCTTGCACATGGTTTTCAAGTGTTTTCTCCACAGTCCATGATGCTAAAAATAAAAGAAAATGAAAATGAAACTGAAAATACAAGAATCTTCTTAAATTTATTTAAAAAAATTTTAAAATTTTACCGAGAATACATTTAAATTTGTTTCTGATTTAGCTAAACGCTGTGTAGAAGAGGAAGGCATTGAGAACTGTTGGGGATTATCCTGTATTAAATTTGTGGAAAATATTTCAGTAGCACCAATCGAAGCGGTTATTTCATTAAATATATTTTGCGATGAGTGTTGGCGTGATGTTGCAGTATTTTCAGACATAAGTGTCATAATTTCTTCTACTTTTTTTCCTTGTTGCAAAACTTCTTGCAGATTATCAATGGGAATGTTTTCTAATATTAGCTAAGAAAAAAATGTTATGAAAATATGTTAATGTCAATAATTTAGCTTATATCATACTATGTGAATAGTATACAAAACAAACTTACAGTTGATTTACATTTTAATTCATCAAGAAACTTTTTTATTATTTTTCTGGGTCCTAATTTAATTTGTAGTTCTTTCAAATCTGATTCTGAAAGCTCTAAGAGAGCTTCCCCATTGATAAATTGTTCTGAAACAAAAAAGAAACAAAATATTTGCCGTAAATAACATCAAATTAAATTAAAAATAAAGAGGAGAAATAAGCCACACATTATAATATTCACAAATCATTAAGTCAGTCATATTAGAAGAAAAAAATATCAAGGAAATAATGCAAGAAAACAATAACCAAAAAATTATCCTGCCTATTAAGAAAATCTAGATTTTTTTTCATCAGTTTGAGGAAAAAAGGATTAGTTGTTATAGCTTGTGCTAGACAAAATAAAAGATTAAAAATAATTTTAAAAGAGAATAATAATGGAGAATTCATATATAATACAATGAAACACGTTTGAAAATATTATAGCGAGATAAAGCTATAGTTTGATGAATAAAATATCACACAAGCAAACAGATTAAATAAATTGTTGAAATTTTTTGTGATTGCAAAATTATGTACATACAGTAAAAACAAAGCAATGTACAACTATTTGAAAAATTTACTTACTTTTACAAAATAATATGGCGAAGACTGATGTAAAGACCATTAGAGATTGACTCTGTCTATAAACTAAATGGTTGAAAGTGAGCAAGTGAAGAAACTGAGACAAAATGTAAATCATGATCTTCATTTCCAAGTTCAATGCAAAATGCATTAAGATAAGGGTTAAATGTTGTACTTACAGCAAGAAAAATTAAAAGATATACTTCATTTTCTCTTAAGATAATTATTTCTATAATTTTTCCAAATATAGGAAGATTTCCATTTTGTTTAACTACAACTTTAAGACAAACGAACAGACCAGNTCTAAATTCTACTCCATTAATTTTAACACTCTTGGATCGAAATACGTAGTCCATATTCACATAGCCTAATTCTAAAAGAAATTCTCTACTCTGAGTTTCTTGTACGTAAAGCATTTTACCACTCGCTGAATGTGTTCTCTTGAGTTTGACATCACCTGCCCCTCCCCCCCCCATTTTGCACTTTGAACACACTGACAAACTTTAATTAAAGTTTTCGGAGGATTTTTAAAATTGTGAACATTTTGAGCTCGTAATTTAATTTCAGCATGTTTTGCCTCAAAACGCATACAAAAATAACATCGCAGAGGGCCTGCCCAAAGTATACAATCTGCGTAATGAATGAGATGATGGAACTTATTAATGAGATTGACATGGGGAAAGAGTTCCCGAAATGTGTTCATTAAGTCTTTTGTCTAGAGTTTGCAGATATGGCATCAAAGATCTTGTTACTCTTGGAGCTAGTGCAATTTCCATGATTCTTAGTAATATTAATATTAGATCCATGTGTTTATCTCCTCTTTCAATTTTTTCTGCTATCATGAATGNAAAGGCTCTTAGCAATACCCACATCTGCATTGCTTTTTGACTTAATAAATNATCATTTTTTTGGAGCATATTTATAGAAAAATTTGCGGATGGCTTATTGTTATTTTCTACAAAGCCATATTGGAATGATGCAATTTTACTATTAAAGTAATCAACAGTAAATTGCCTTGTAATGCAAAGTAATGAACTACAAGTTTTAATACCATAGGGCCTACTCCACAAAGAATATCATGCATCATATCAAAAACTTTATTTCCAGAAATATCGTGATTTGTTAAGGCAACAATCGTCCCTCATACCAGTTGTTGCCATGGATAATGCAGAAAAATTATGCCTGCGTAAATACTGTAGATGCTCATTGAATATTTCTTCAGTCCTTTCATTGCCTAATCTTGTTCTTCCAGCGTATAAGTCTTCTCTAGAATACAAGCATATTCGGCAAAATTTGTTAGCCTTAGGTCCAAGCATATTAAACACTGCATGCACAGCTAAAGTGTCTCCACAAAAAGCAGTTATTGTCGCATGTAAATTAAATTCCTCATTTTCAAGCATAATTTTAACTTCGTTATCACTTTCTAACTTCTCTAAATCACTCAGAAAAGGGCAAAATTTTGTCAAACCATATTTTTTAGTATCTTTTTTAGTATCAGAACATAATAAGAGAACATGTATACTTCCTAAATCAGAATTTATATAAGCTGGAATATTTTGAATTGTGTAATAAAAAACATCCAATTTGTGAATTCCTGTTTTAGATCCAAGAGGATTTACAATTTCTAATTCGCCATAATAAAGCTGTATTCGCAAAGCATATCTATGCATCTGGAAAAAGGATGATTTTTAAAACAGTCCCCATCTACAAATGAAGCTAGAATATCATTTCCTGATGACTGTGCAGAAAGAATAGCTTGTTTAATTTCTGTGTTTGATAATATTGCAATGTATTTATTATTGGTACATATTGACAAGTTTCAAGTATAAGTTTAGGTGTATAAGTTCCAGTTTCACTATTTAATGAATTTTCCATGTGGTAACCAAGAGGAATCTCTATAGGTTCGAAATAACCACAATTAGTCTTTAATGCTTTTATCTGGTCCTCCAAAGTACGGAGATCATTGAAAGGATTTTCAAAATCAAAGTTAGGTAGTAGTTCAACAACTTCAGGATCTTCAGTAGCATTTCTTGCTTCAAAATATTTGAGAACTTTTTGCTTCAAGAATTTAGCTAAAACCACTTCTTCTAATTCGTCTAAAACCTCAGTCAAAATTGTGCCAGTCATAGATCCCTTGGATTGAAGTCTTGCAATGACTCTAATAATTGAAGCATACAAATCAAAATTGTTATGAGCATCTTCATGAGCATCTTCATGAAGATGCTCATCTTCATCTTCATAATTTTCCACGTCAATTACTTCTTCTATTGCAGCATTATTTTCTTGAAATTCATCATTCTTAATAATGATTTCAGATTCTAAGTTAACATCAAATGTATGACACTGACATATGTGCCTCCTCAAATTATAAAAATATTTAAACTTTCGATAACATCTATCTTGAGCACATTCAAAACCAGTATTTCTCATTCCTCGACGAATTATAAGTCCGTGAGAGACTCGAAAATGCCACAGTAAACCATCCAATCCTTGGGGAACACGTTGGTGACATATATAGCAATTCAAATGATCTATTTCACTATTTTAAAGCTGTAACAATTTCAAATCGATATCGATATTTAAATCTAAAACTATTGCTAAGAAACGTGCAAAATTCGTCTGAAGAGATGGAGCCTAAGAACGATTATTGAAAGACTCCATGTTAAGAGATATTATTTTTTTCTTCTCAAAAAACAGCTGCTATGCTCTTCTGAACTTTAAACATAAATTGTGCGAATATTGATAATCATGGATTTAATCATGATATTAAAAGTCAGGAACATAAAAAATGATTTATTTACTCAGAATGCTCACCTAGAAAAACATTAGCAGCTAATTTATCTTGTGTAAGATGCAATATTTTCTCTGCTACTTCTTCTGGTGACCATTTCATAATATCACTCATAGTAATAAAATTTTTATTAATAACTGAAAATTATCTGAAACATATTGAAATGCATATTCAGATAGACAACTTTAGACATTAAGATACAGATGATTAAGATACATTTATCGTTATCGTAATGTCGTAAGCAAACTGATCAATTACAGTTAAGTTTTCTTATTAAAGCTTAACTATAATTGATTGATTGATTTGCTTACGACACCCTACGATTACGATAGACGTAGACGTACCTTTGCATACAATAGTAATATATGAGATAATAAAAATTATATAATATCGCCAAAAATTTTCTTTAAAAATATATGATATATATTTTATATATTATAAAATATAATTATAAAATATAATATACTATGCTATATATAATGTTGTAACATTTATTTCAAATAATAAAGACCGATTGATTATATTTTCCTTTCATAGACACGACGTCACACAACCTAACCTTAACTTTAACGATAAATATCCTAGTATGAGAACTGACATGCGAATATTGATATTTTAATTATGTAATGCGAAAATAATTATACTTACCAATAACGAAAATGATATATAGCGATTTAATTTTCTTCACTGTACACGCAAAGGCATATTATACGTACAAGAGCACGGCAGCACGCACGAACAGAAGCCACCGGTAAATAAAATAATGATGACACAATCATTGAAGGCCCACAATGGAAAATATAAGAAACAGGGAACAGATATTAGAGATAAGGAATAAGGAATAAGGAACAATTGATAGTATCAAAATGTATCAAAATGTATTGATAGTATCAAATTAATTGAGGAATATTCATGGTCAGCGAATGATGAGATACTGCCCGTATATCGGCTCAACTGCGACTGACTGCGACTGCGTATATTTTAACATTTATAGATTCTAATAGTTGTTTTTTGGTTTTGTTCTTTATCTTTTCATTGTACCTTGAACCATCTCTTTTCAAAGATTGAAACGCAATTGTTCCTTATTCCTTATTCCTTATCTCTAATATCTGTTCCCTGTTTCTTATATTTTCCATTGTGCTTGGGCCTTGACGAATCAGTTTGGTATAATTCTATTCTCACTGATTGGGCAGCACATTTGATCATATTTCACTAATTCATCAGAGATTTAAGATGTCACTGGTGAAATCAGTGATTTTTCTCACTGACTCAGATTTAAAGAGTGGGTAATTTTTCCTGCGTTTACATACAGATACACTGCGGCTCGTCTCGCCGACGCATACACAACTCACACATATATACCATCTTGTAAATAATATCCAACTCTCAATGTAAAAGGATCTGACTAAACGTTGTTTTTGTTTCCAAAAATCAGAGTAGTGTCTTCACCCTTTCTCACCCTGATCCCGGCGAGCTATTCCAAAAACTAGAAATTTAAACCGCATACGAAAGGCGTACCGTCAATAAAATTCAATAACAATGAATATAAGCATTTATACGATTAAAAACGATTAAAATGGATTAAAATAACGATAAAAATTAATTAAGATAGATTTAAATAACTACAAAAAACAATTAAAATAGATTCGAATAATGATAAAAACGGATTCAAATACATTTGTCTCGTCTGTATCCATTTCTATTACTTTTTAATACGTAAATTCCGGAGCAAGAATCCGGATTCAAAAAAGTATTAAATCGGATTGAATCCATTTTTATCCGATTTAATCGGTTATTTTCAGTAAGGTGACCATGCTTAATTGTTGATTATCGAATAATCGTCAGCGGAAGTAGAATGTTAGGGATGTTCTACAATAAGTTGCAAATGCCTTGTCGCCAGTCGGAAACGACATAATTGACGAATCACATCGCCGTAACACGCTAGCGACTGATGACAAGGCATTTGTAACTTATTGTAGAACCCCCCTTACTATTACCGGCATTTGAACATTTCAATCACACACGTACATACACGCACACGCACATACACACACAAGTGATTAGATTTCCTGTCACGTCCATGTCGTTGATCCTGGATAACGCAGAGAGCAGGAATGAAGTATTACATACAAATATTGCCAAAAATGTGAAAAGTATATTTGTATAAAACACGAAGAAAATCATTTACTTCTAAATTCTTTAGAAACACAATAAAAATTTTATTATAAAAATAGTTTTTCATGCTCCAGTTCTATTTCCAATAGTTGCTTTTTCGCTAACTTTACTAGTTTAACTTTAGGCTTTAATGAGTTAATTTCTAATTATCTTAGATAAAGAATATTCATTATCTTTTTACGTACTTTTAGAAAAAAACTTTGGGAAAACAGAGCTTTTTATAAAACTGTGTATAGTCCGCTCGAAGCCTTTCTTGGCTTCCCTTATCTAAATTATAAAAAAAGTCAAACTCGTTATATACAAATATAGTAAGATCAAACATTACAAAATAAGCAAAATGAAAATGAGTTATATCTCTTCTTTACTTAATTATTATATATTTTTAATCACTTTATTTCTGAGTCTTTGGCTACATATGGGCTTCAACTGGACATAAACAAAATGAAATATTGAAAAATGTTTTATACAAAAGTTTTATAGTAAAAATATCTCTATATTACTCATTTTTTTAAAATTTAATTAAATTTTTGAAAATAATTTTCTTTTTCAATAAACGAAATAGAGATTTCTTCCTATAGAACTTTTGTATAAAACATTTTTCGATATTTCATTTAGTTTACGAGATATGTAAAAAAAAGGTGAAAGTCTATTTATCTTTGAAGGATGGTTTTAATTGCTTTTAATTGATTTTAAATTGTTTTTGGGCCGCAAAATAGAAAATTTCTAAATTTATGTATTTATCCTCGCAACCGCTCTATTTGTACCAAGTTTTGTTAAAATCTGAATTTTTTAGTTCGCGAGATTCTCTTGTAAGTATAAGTTTTTACAATTTTATTTAACAATTTCACTGGACAAAAAGTTATTTAGTATTATATTGGACTAATACATTCACGTCTTCAAACAAAGAATAAGTTATAAACATGTTTTTAACTATCAATTTAATTCGAAAAAGTTTAACTATTTCAATTTTTATACATATAACGATGTTTCTGATTTTTGCCACAGTCTTTTATCGATCTTATGTTTGTTTATTCATTTAATCTTTTTAATTTATGTCTTCTGTTCTTGTCAGTATTATGTAATTTTCGTTTAATTGTTAGCTGTTTTATTCTATATTTTATGTTTTTATTTCTCACTTTATGTAATTAATTTTATTTTTGTTAAAGGCTTATTTATGTTAGTACAATCAAAACGTTCATATATTATTTCCTCAACTATAGGAGAATAAACTATAAATCGCTTTAATTATAATTTCTTATTTACTTATATTGTAATCATTCCCACATTGTCTTCATTATCTACATTTTTATCACAATAATTAAATGTATTTATTGTTAGACTGGATTATGAAAAAGAGCGAAAAGCGTATGTTTGGAAACGAGAATAATATACATCCACAGCTCATCCACAGCATATATGTATAATAAGCTAACTAATAAGCACACAAGTCCCGTAACAGGCTCTGGATGATGGTAACGGACGTACAATTAATATCTTATTGTTTGCTGGAAATCTGGAAAACGATATCTTGCAGTGTGACGTTTTAAAAAATACTTACAAATGAATTTATCGAATCGATTCCAATAGATTATTACATTAATAAAGATGTTAACGATAAAGATGATGCGACAGATGTAAAATTCGCCTTTGCTTTAGGTCGTTTTAGACAAGTGAGAAATGTTCGTTTCTCACAGATTGAATCACAATCTAACTCATGCGACGTGACATTCTGAAAATCGCAAAATGGGTCGGCTCCTCGGGCAGGCAGTGTAAGCTTGCGAGATATTTCTTCAATATCGTTGAAAAAAAATATCGATTACAAACGATATATATACACGGTTTTACTTCAACAACTTTGTTTATTTCGATTCGGATCTTCACTGCAAAATGAAAACAAGACCTACTTGACTCATTTGAATTGAAAAAAGTTCTAAATTAAATATCTCTATCGTTCTGTAAAGATCACGACAGCTTTATAAATTGGCTTACGAGAAAGAGAAATCCTAAATAAGAGAAATGGAATAGAGAATAAGATTAAGTTAATTGTGGAACAAAACAAAATGTATATAGAGTATAATAAAAACATTTATTTTCAATATTTTCGTGATAATAAATTTATTGGTATTTAGTAGAAGGAATTTGTAGTGATAAAAGGACTTTCTGTCTCTGAATTGATTAAAATTCCTTATTGAACGATCAGCGCGTGAGCAGAGTTTACGACACAATGTTCAACCCAAATGCCAAGAATGCCTTTGGGTGTTTGCAATAAAAGGCGCAAAAGAGCAATAGTCGCATTGAAATTGCATCGGCAAACGAATTTGGAGTCACAGCCAGCCCTTTCATCATCACTTGAATGATACTGTAAAGCATCCGTGTCTGTAACAATTGGTGACGATGACAGTTTCTATTCGAAGGAAATTGAAAATTCAAACAAAAACAATGATATCTGAAGAACGTCATGACAATATCGCGTGAAAGTTATCGCAACTTTTTAATCTTTTTTCGAATATATATCTCGGACGTTCTTTAGATATCACTTGTGCAATTTTGCAAGGGAAAAGTCGTCGACATTTTGTTTATATACGCATCGCAGTGGGAGAATTATTTCGAGTTTCACGAATCGGAATCGCGCGACTTATTCTAGGTATCGTGCTTTTTTATTTTTATTTTTTTTTTCTTCAATTCAGTATTTTGCTAACAATTCTTTCAACGTTGAATAAGAATACTTAATTTTTGCGTTATAATCGCGACATCGAAAGCCGAAAGGCAAAGGTACAAAACATATCACATTCTCACTCAATAAAATGTTTGAGTATAATTCATCGCATTCCTACATGTTAAGTAAAAAATTATTCTCTGAATGAAAAATTAGGCCAACCTTTTACGCAATGGACTTTCAGCGGGAAGCGCTACTGTGCGATTCGTGTAGATGTAATATGTCCCCGTAAAATTTTTAGATTTTTCTATATTTTCTAAATAAAAAAACTTTGGAATTATTGAATGAAAAAAAATAAAACATTAAAAACTGTAAAATAAAATATTTTCATTTTTGTAGACGCTCATACACATAAAAAAAAATTTAATCGCAAAATTTAATAAAAAAGATTTCAACGGAAGATACATCTTTTTTCACAAGATATAAAATATAATAAATATAATTGTTGTTTTTTATAATTGTTATGTAATTAAATGATAAGATGGACGAAAGAAAATTAAATTGAAATTGAAACTTAATTTCTTTTTACTATATTATAACAACATAAAATCTGGGACTCGCTGATCTTGAAGCTTCCACAACAGCTAAATCTTTAGATGCGCTGGATGAGACTCGTCTATCTTTTCCCTACGATTAAATCAGCGATAATCCATACATTCAAAATCGTCATGTCGAAATCACAATCAGGATCGAGCAACAAACGATTCATCAAGGCAACAATTCTCATTTTCTTTCGTGATGAAACCAATCAGCTCGAATCCTTATATCTTATCCGTCGAGTTCCTCGTCAAGTTGTTCACTCTGGCTTTCAATCCTCCCATATACTTAGCGACGTCTTGTGTATTATTATTTAGTATCATTATTATTATTATCGTTATATATATGTTGCTTCACTACGGTTGATTGGCTTTTGGACGTGGATCTGGATGGAGTGTGGTGTATACCATATGCGCGCGCGTGAAAGAGACAGAGAAAAGCTTCAAAGTTATCTTTTTTCTGTCTCGCGGCATCCTTGAACGAGGACAAGCGAAGGTTCCCTGAATATTTCATGGTTTATCCAATTATGAGTAATAAAAATGGAGCAAATTGACTATAGTCAAAATGTCAAAATTCTACGCTTAAACACAATTAATAATTAGGATCGCAAATAATTAATATTTCGAATAAACGCAAAAAAATCGTATTTCTTCTTTTTATTCTTCATTTATATATATTTATATGAATATGATTATAAAAAGAACTAAGCTATTTATTTGCAGCACTTCTTTGGCAGCTGTTGTTTTTAATAATAAGCATGTTTTTTTTCTTTTTTCGATATTTATTACGAGTCGGAAGAAGAACTCAAGAAATTCTCGCTTGTCGTCGATCTCGGAATCTAGATCTTTTTCGCCGTCGTCATTGTTTTCTTTAAAAAGGAACGTATGAAAGAATATATATTTGCGTAAGAAATCAGACGGAATATGTAGCATACAGAGCGGATAGGTAGCGTCCATCATTCTTTTTCAGTTTCTCATTATCATTTTTTTCTCGTTGCGTGATTTCGATTTGCTACAGATTTAGAAATTTGCGCATTTTCGATTAAATTTGATGTTCTAATCAATCGAGTATAGCACCAAATCACGTCGTTATCATCGTTATCGTCGTTATTATCGCCATCTTCCGTATCTCTTTCCATTTCTTTTTCGTCATCATCATTATCACATACACATAGCGACACTTTGTGTTAAATCTCAATCGTGAAGATGTTCAACGCGCTATGTAATTCTGTGTGAAAAACACTATATTTCACTACAGTAATTCATTTCCTTTCATAAGTGGAGACTAAATTGGGCCGTGAATTTTTTGAAACTACGGTTGACTCGCATCTCCCGACCATTTGCGCCGCGATACACGTGAATAATCAAGCGAAAAGTAATCGCGCTTTGCCGATTTTCAAAATATTTTTACTAAAATACTATTTGGCAAATTTAATTATATGATTTCTTTACCACTTGCAACCATTAAAGCTTCTAATGCTGTATTTTCTAGAATAAAAGCTTTGACATATTTCTGGGGCAATGTAACATTTACTTTATTTACTTTGCATGTTCCTGTTCGATTTCTTGCAATATAATCACTGTGCATTGTACTATGTCACGAAAAATATCGATAGCCTTTAAATAATTCATCGAGACTATATTTTCAAATAGAATTTAATTGTTAGAAATATTTTACATGCCGCATAGAAAATGTTTTTAAAACCATATTTTGAAAGTGAGAAAATTAACAATAACAAACTTGTCCATGAAATCACACGCGAAACGATCGAGATGCGATTTGGAGCAAGCTCTTTCGTAGCAACAATACGCACGATAAAAGATCTTCTCTTCATTCGAAAGAAGCTAGTTCACGGTTCTGCCAAGGATTCCACAGAGATTCATTCAATCTATATATAATTCTTTGATAGTCTTTTGCGTAAAAATAAATGAAGGAAATTATTAATTTCCACAAATTTTACAAAAACAATATACAAAAGATAGATTTAAAAAATATAAATATATATTATGTATAAATATAAACACATAGATAACAAAATAAATAAACATTTTAAATATTTTAAGTTTAAATAAATAAGCAAAAATTTATTATTTCGATTGTAACTAGCTTATCAAAGTTACTTTACCGTAAAATATTTATATACAAAGTATTTGATAATGTTCGTATCGTGCTAATGCGTGTAGATAGAGCATGGTAAACTGAACAGAAATTTATCGTTTTGCAATTTTTATAATAATTGAGATATTAAATAAAACGGATTAATTAAAAAGAGATCAGGAGTAATACGTGAACAACAAGCGAGCAAAAATGGCTTAAATCTCCGTACTAATCGATAATTATATAATTATTTCTTATTATAAGTTTTTTTTATAAGTAAAATTATTTTGCGTCGTTAAAAAAATGAAAATAATTTTTTATTTATAATACTTACGTTGCTCGCAAATTACTCATACTCCTGTTATTTTTCGGTACCATGTAACATATCGCTGACTAATAACATAATCGCTGACGCGCCTAGATCATACAACTCACAGTCCCACCGCACGAAATGCGCAATCATTCGTTTCCATCCATTTTAACTAATATCTCAATTAGTACTGTAAAAATTGCAAAACGACAAAGAATTTTTCTGTACAGTTTATCGTGCAATACCTGTACACGAGCGTTGGCACGAACGTTATCAAACACTCTGTATAACTATTTCGTCTCACACAGACCATTTAACTATATATATTTATATATATTCACAGAATAATACTCAATAATTCGATTTGAGAAATCCTCAGAGATGCCGAACTTTGTTTACAACCCGCGAGTGCGATATAATATCCCATAATTGTATACATACATGTATACATACCAATAATTGTATATATTTCGTATATAGACTTATATAAAACGCACGAAGCGGTTATTCGAAAGCTACTCGTTCCCGATTTTTTATTTATTTATAGCGACAAGCCATTTCTGTACCTGTCGGCTCGATACTTGGCTTCGAGTTTTATCAATGGAAAAGGAATTCGGACTTAACTACGTGGATCCCGCGTGTTACGGGATCATTTTAATATCCTATATAACGTTAATGTTTCTCATGTAAATGTATATTCGTTTAGATACCGTCTCTATGTCAATGAATGAGCGTGCGTCTATGTATTTGTGTACGTACATACGTGTCATGTGTAAAATGAGTAAAAGAGAACTCATACAATTTTGTTAATATAATTTTGCACAAATATATTGTATATTGCACAAATATATGTATATATTGAAAAAAAACAACGCGTTTTATTTCATATTTTAGTAGAGAGGAAAACAATTTTAGGCAATTTTACAATTTACAATTTTAATTAGTAAAAACACTTTATGATGTAAAATATTTTTCTGCTTGCTATAAAATTATTCCAAGATAGGACTTTTTTCTTATCTCCCATCGTATGTAACTCATACAATTACGTTTCACTTTTTTAATCTATGAGACCTTGCGATAAGATTATTAATAAAAAATGAATGACTAATCAATCGAAGGATGAAAAAAAGGACGTTCTGTATATTCTGTATGAGCGTGTGTACATGTATGTGTATGTACGTGTATTACAAGTGTAATTGTCTATTTGTTTATAATGCAAGCATGTGTAAGTGTTAGATGATTATGTTCTTCGAGTCATTCCTCGAAGTTTGAAACGAGACCGACGCGCAACCTGCACGCACCGTCGTCGTATAAACTTCACACGTCAATCTTTCACCCTGACGTATCCTTGTCTAGAATTACTTTTCTCTTTTTTTTTTTACTAATGATGCGACGATCGCGAATTCACGCTGTCCTACAGTCTGTCTTTTGAAGAGAAAGAAGCTCTGTTATTAATAATAGGTAATTTAATTTGAGTTCTCGTGTCTTTTCATGCCTTTGCGTCCCCATGAAAATCTTAGAATCTGATTTGAAAGGTTTAGATTGTTATTTCGATCGTTTTAACCGTATGCTTATTATATAATTGTTCTTAAATGTACATAAACAATAAACAAGTAAATGGATTAGAGATCGCAATTATAATATTTGTTTTAATGTCAATTAATCTCTTCATTTGTTCTTCTTTCTGTCTTTCAATAAATTTCTCTTCTTCATATTAATAAACGTTTTTTTTTCAGATTTTCGATAATCAGTAGAGGAACTTCGGGTATTATGGAATACCATTTGCATTTGAGGCAATATCACAGTCCGATATTGTTTAAAAAATCCAAACTGAATACAATCACAAACTTCAATTATCTGTGATTAGTTATTTATAGTCAAAAATTATTTTACGAAATTTCATCACATGCAAACAAATTAAAGAAAAAAAAAATTTATTTGAAGGGTAATTATGGAATAGTATGGATAATATATAGTATAGGGGGTTCAAAATGAAAAAAACGAACAAAATTTGGCAAAAAACAGATTTATGTCCATTTCTATCAATGAACTTCTATCAGATTAACTTTAATCTCGGTTTAATTTACTTTCTATCTTTTTTTAGTCCTAAGAATTAGAAAAAGATAAAAAATAAGTTAAAGTTTATCTGCAATGGTAGAAATGGACATTAATGATCAAAATATAGCAGGTATCTAGGTAGTCAGTCAATGTGGTTTAGTTCATTTGCACAAATCACAAATGTAAGGATCTCTCTCTGCGCCAGTACTAGTATTCCATATTACCCGACTCGCCATCTTGGAAAAAAATTATTTTTTGTTTATTGAGATGAGTTGCGAATTAAAAAACGAGCATTACATAATAAATTGTTAGTATTTGGGTGTACATTATGCTTAGTTTCAATGTAAAAAGATCACTTCTAATAATGAATAAACAGTATTGAAAAGTTACCTCCTCAAATTTTCCAAACACAAAAAACAAATCTTTATTTACACAACACGCCCTGATGCCGGCAGACGAATGTCACGTTCTGAGGGGCATTCTGAGACCGTTCTGAATTAGTTTATGATATTGCTGCTTTTAGGCAGCTCTTTACCAAAGAAAAATCTTAGTATTCCGTATTACCCGACTATTTCATAATACCCGAAGTTCCTCTATATAATTCTTCCAATTCTTATAAATCTTGAATATGCTCAGAATCGGCAATATATTCTAACATAAAGGAAGATATTCCGAAAATTATCAAAGTGACGTCTAGTCAAGAAAATTCACGAGGACACCGTATCTCGCTTCTTTTTCCCCCTTTCGCTCTCACGTACAACATATATTCTTCTGAGCAGCTACAAGCTACGAAAGCATATGGACAGACCAACCGACGATAGGACATAGCAGAGTGGGACAATAACCTTCTCTCGGGAAGGACCGTCCTGCCCTTTAGCCGAGAGAAGAAACTGTTCGTAATTCTTCGTCAAAGCATCCTCTTCCTCCCTCTTTTGGAGAACACTTCTAATTTTCCGCGCCGTTGTTGCCCTTTCCCCAGAACTTGTCGAAGCGGTTTCGCGCCTTCTCCAAGACGTCGCTCGCCGCCGAACGTTGTGCCGTGCCCGGCACCACTGCCGGCGCCTCTAGAACGTGGTAACCGCTCATGGTGCTACCTCCGGTAGTACTTCCTATACCTGCGGTACTGCCGACGCTGCTACTGCCGCCTCCACCACCGCCTCCTTGAGGCGCCGAGTCGGCCTCGAGAACGCGGTAACTCTGCTGTGATGCAGGCGACGTCGATGACGTTGTTGTTACCGGCGCCGTCGTGGTCGTCACCGATATGTCACCCTCCCTCTTTTTTTCCATCTCGAACGTTGGATCTTCCAGGCGTCTTAGATTCGTGCCCGCCATCGACTTTGACAATTCCGGGCTCTGTCGCTCCTTCGTCTCCTCGGTAACATCAGTGACCTCCTAGAATGGAATGCGAGAGAAGAGTTATCTCAAATATTCGAGACATATATAGTAATCGCCATTTTGTATATGCGTACTGTATTTAATATAATATAAATTTTATCTCAATTTATTATAATTTATTTTAATATAGTATAATATAAATTATAATATAAACCAAATAAATGTATATCTATCGCTTAATTTATGTGTTTAGAGTTAAGTACAAAATAATTTAGTAAAATTAGAATATAAAGTATAGAATAAGTTGAATATATGTAAAGTATTGTGTTTAATATGGAAGGAATAGATTTATATTACTTTAGAATGTATATATGTAATTTATATTAAGCTAATTAACATAATATTTATTTGGTACCGCAGCGAAGTTTTTTGAATGATGTGAGTACTTTGCTACTAGCTTTGCTACTCACGCATAATACTAGGCGTACGGGTCACTGATATATTCCCAACTAAAGAATGTCACTGATGAAATTGACTTTACTCAATAATTACTCCTTTATTAAGCATTATTATTAAAAATTGTTTTTTATTTTAATATTTTTCATATAAATTCTTTTTTATAATTGGCGCAATTTTTTCATATAATTCCTTTTATAGAAAAAAACTTTTTTTAAAAACAATTTTCTAATAATATTTCTTTTGTAGAGAAAATCTTTTTTGAAAAGGTAATTCTTTAATGACATGTCGGTGAGTACACTTGGCGCCTTTTTTTTACCTTTTTTTTACACACATTTTAAAATAATATAAATCTATTTCTTCCATATTACACACAATACCTTACATATATTCAACTTATTCTATACTTCATATTCTAAAAAAAAGGTAATTTTTTTGTTAAATGTGATACTCCATACAACAAAGCTGCTAAGGAATCCGACGAATATTTATACACTATTTTTTAAAGAATACGGCGTTTTATGTAGTGACAATTGCAGGCTTACATTCTGACTAAACATAACCATTTTAAGCACTTGCTATAACAATAAGCAACATAAGGATTAGATAACAAAAAGAATTTTTTCTTAATTTAATTTTTCTTTAATTGTTGTATATTAAGATTAAAATAAAATCATTAAGAAAATAATAACAAATTTTTGAATATTTTATTAATACACATTTTGCGATAAAATATAAAATGTCTCGTAAAATATTCTTGTAATGATTTTATTTTAATGTATTTACACATATAATAAGATATCGAAAGAAGACATGTAATTATGTTTAAAAAAAAGTACGCAATTGCTCTGTATGTGTAAGTGGGAGAAGAATGGGAGGAGCGAATATATACCTTAAATATACATATAGTATAATTGCTAACCTTCTCATCTTTCGTGGGTATGTCCTGCGCGTTCGTGGGCAATGGACTATCCCTCTCGGAATCCAGGTCCTTATGTCCATTAATGCCGCTAAAACTACCGAGCGAGACGCTCTCGCTCTCGGGTGACTTATAACCGGAGTGCTGGGAGTGCTGCGACTTGTGCTGAGCCGCGAGTTCCGGCGGTGCTGATTGCGGCGCTAATGGTAGCGAGGACGGTGCCCACGTCTTCGCCTCACTATGTGGACGCGTGAGAGGTTCTTCGAAAGAAGCAATCGAAATTTTAATTATATCATCTATCACGTTGATGCACTAAATAGTAGCAATATCGCTACTTTATATACAATATTTTTGATAAAAAGCGACCTTACCGATTTCAATAACAATACAGGATGTCAATAACAATACAGGGTGTTTTAAAACATCCTTTACACAGTAAAGCAAAGCAAAACAACTTTTTCTGCTAAATGCAGTCGTTGTGAATTTCATAAAACAGTATGGTACTTTTTTATTCATTTCAATTCTCCTTACAGAATATGTTATAGATTTACAACGTATGAAAAATAGTGCTGAATAAAATTTTCAGGAACATAACAAATTTCCTCGAAACGTTGTGAAAAATATAATAAAGTTTGCTAGATTTGTCAATTTAAATACGAGTCTGACTTTTTTCCTCAAAAAAGTTCAATTTTATGGTTGCAACACTTTCCAACACTCTTGCTATATTTTACCTTCTCGGACGTTCTGCGTAACGGTGAACGTCTTGCCAGTGTCGAGGGGTACTGTCCAGTTTACTGGTTCCGGCGAGCGCATGATCATCTGCTCCGGCGACTTTACTCTCGTTGGCTCCGGCGGGCTCTTCACCACCGGTTCGTCGTCTAACCAGGGACTTGCTTGGGTGACAGACGCTGGCGCCACCGCCTTTGCCGTTTGCGACGGTGGAGTCGACGCGACGCTCGAATCCCCTCCGGTGACATCCCCGTTTACTTGGGGTTCCGCCGTCACTAGAACGTTTGGAACAAACCGCTTTATCGTCGGCGTAGATGATCATTCCAGCTTCCCAACCCCCCCGTGTTCCCCGAAGCTTGCACTCGATGATAAGTCTAAATATCGCAATTGAATTGTATACGATATATTTTATCTCTCTCTTAATAATTTATTTATTTATCAAGTAATATGCAGCAATCGATAACGTTCGAGATTGAATTAGCACAATGTGATTTAGTTTGAAATTTACAATTTAATTTAAAAATTATCATAACTTAGAAAAGTGCTAAGTTTCAAGGGTCACGCGAATTGTTTACATTCTCATTATCGTCGCAGCGGTAAAGTTGCAGTTGTATTCGTCGAACCGAACTTAACGTATGTAGATATCTGTTCTACGAATACAACTGCAACTTTATTTCTGTGTGTACGTTACGAAAGATATTGCAAAGTCAGATAATGTCACTAATATAGGCTCGGTACGTCCGAAGCTAAGCGTTGGCAAATACCTATCTATGATACACAGGGTGCTTCTGCAATCTACATTAGTAAGTCGGTTTGCCTATTTGCCTATTGGCATGCTTTACCAGCCGTGCAGCATAAGATCGGATCACAAATCTGACGGGGAATAAAACAAGAATAATTGAATAACTAAGTTCTGGTATAGTGTAAAATTCAATTATTAATATAAAATAAATATTTAATAATACAGATAGTAATAATACCTGATCTAACTTAACATAAACAAAATTTAAACAAAAAATATTTTTTGTCTTGGAATATATTTGTGCTTATGTAACAAATGTTTGAACCACTTTTTTAAATATAACGCAATCCTGCAGATAAAATTTGTTATCATTTCTCTGATCATAAGAGAAGTGATCTCTGAATGACGAATTACGTATTCTGACTTGAAAAGTTTCTATATTGTAGAAATTGATAATTACTTCGTAAGAAGGCACTTACCCAAAAAAGTCCTGTTTCTTTTGTGGAACATGGATTGATCTGCTGGATTTATAAAATTATCCATTTGTTTTCATAAAGAAAAATTTTTTATGAAGATAATGAAAGAGATGTAATCTGTAATCTGGATGTTATGACAAATCATTAAATATAAGTTTTTGTGCTATTTAAATACTGAATGCCAATACAAAGAATATTATAAATTTAATATGCAGAATTGTTTTTGTTACAAGAAAATAATAGTTAATCATCAAACATTTATTGTATAATCATATTTTAAGACAAAAATATTTTTGTTCAAATTTGTTTATTGAATTAGGTCAGGTGTTCGGAATCGCGTCAAGTCGTTATAATTCTTGCTTTCGAGAACGTTCGCATTCTAGAATCTTCGGATAGATTCCAATGCTCGTCGAATGCCAACAATTTNTTTTGTATTGTCACGAGCGTCGACTTCCCAAAAACAAGCAGAGCCGACGCTCGAGACACGTGAAAATCATACGTTCTTCGAATCGACGAGCCAATAGCGGTGAAACGCCCGCATGATTCCTAGAAATCAGCNTGTGATTCGTGCTGTGCTTCCTTTCGACCATTCCATCTCTCGCTCTTATCAAAGGCGATAACTCCTTCTTCTTTCACTCGCCGTGTACTTCTCGCGTACGCGGGCTAGCTCGACGCGCGTACATCAGGTATTATCTATATTATTAAATATTTATTTTGTTATTGATATATTATAATTTTACACTATATCAGAATGGTAAAGTTTAATTTCTCTTGCTTCATTCCCCGCCAGAATTGTGATCCGATCTTATTTTGTACTAGTAAAACATGGCTAGTAAAACATGCCTTTGCCGATAGGCAGATAGACAATCCGACTTACTGATGTGTAGGTTGCGGAAACATCCTGTACATATCATCCAATGTGATCAATTACAGATGATGAGAAAATCAATTTTTTCGCTGCTACATTTTACAAATTATCAAAATATGTTAATTAAGCTAAATAGTTAATTAGTTAATTACTTTATATGCTATAAATATACAGGGTGTCTCAAAAGATAAAGGGTATTAATCAAGAAGGAAATAAAAGAGGACACAGAGCTGAATAAATAATGTTAATAAACTTGTAGTAATAGTATGGCACTTACCATACCCAAACCATAGCCAAAACAAAAAAATTCATTAATATTATTTGTTCTGCTCAGTGTCTTCTTTTACCTCTTATTTGATTAACCTTACCTTTCGAAACACCCTGTATAATTAATTACTTAAATTGGTATCATACTATCATAAATGTGATAATGATAAATAAGCGTGTACAGTTAATGAGATAGCGAAAGAATGAATGAAAAACGCTTAACTTCGTTCATCGAGACAATATCTACTCTTTTACACGTGTCATTGGAGCAAGTATTGATGAACATTGAAAGTGCTAATTACTCTATTGCTGCGACGCTATTGCTGCGACGAGACGTCTTTGGCCTCTTATCAATACACAGGAAATGTCGGATTTCTCGATACACTTTTACATGTCGTTTTCCATGTCGTTACTCTTGAGGAAGTTAAAAAGATTTAATGCCAGCATCGAGTGCAGGCGAGACTCTCTCGAGAGTGAGTATAGTAAAGAGTACAAGAAGGCTGCTAATAATGTATATCTCGTAAGGTACATCGACGTATTCGAAATGCATAAAGATACGCAACAATACATACAACTACAGACGTAGGGAAAGAGATGAAGGTGAGAAAGAGAGGAAGAGATGGGAAAGAGAAGAAAGAGGGTGAGAAGAAGAGAGAAAAGGAGAGGAAGAGGCACATGTAAATATACATTTGCATATATTTATATATACACACACGTATGTGCTATGGTATGCAGGCGTGTACATTGCGCAACAGGTTAACAAAGAGCTTAGTGTACCTACATTATTATTTCTTTGAAAACGATCACTCGATCTCTCATACTTGGAACATACTTCATGCTTCATTATTCGGTTATATATTAATTCAGTCTTCGCAATAGCACGAAAGAAACAAAGGATCGGTCATATTGCGATCACTAACGGAGAGTTTTGTTGTTTGTCTTTGTACATAGAATAAGTATGTCTACTTATATTAAAAAGAGAAGAGGAAAGAGAGAGAGAGAGAGAGAGAGAGAGAGAGAGAGAGAGAGAGAGAGAGAGAGAGGAGAGGAGAGGGAAAAAAGGGAAGGA
>JAJVSH010000199.1:137981-161298 GCA_021460005.1 Tetramorium alpestre | reverse complement strand
GTGAGAAGAAGAGAGAAAAGGAGAGGAAGAGGCACATGTAAATATACATTTGCATATATTTATATATACACACACGTATGTGCTATGGTATGCAGGCGTGTACATTGCGCAACAGGTTAACAAAGAGCTTAGTGTACCTACATTATTATTTCTTTGAAAACGATCACTCGATCTCTCATACTTGGAACATACTTCATGCTTCATTATTCGGTTATATATTAATTCAGTCTTCGCAATAGCACGAAAGAAACAAAGGATCGGTCATATTGCGATCACTAACGGAGAGTTTTGTTGTTTGTCTTTGTACATAGAATAAGTATGTCTACTTATATTAAAAAGAGAAGAGGAAAGAGAGAGAGAGAGAGAGAGAGAGAGAGAGAGGAGAGGAGAGGGAAAAAAGGGAAGGAAGGGGGAAAAAGAGAGAGATCTTTTATAAGAAAGTACTCCGATCGAATTGACAAAGTTCCTTCAGATTATTGTTTTATCTTGGTTTTCCTTAATTTCTTTTATTTAAAATTTTTATTCATAGATATTATTCTTATTATTCTAATAAAGTAAAATATAAAAGTTCCTCATTTGGTACGAAGTTTTCCTTACATTGATATAAAATTCTCAATTGCGTTAAATAAACAAAATGTGTATTCTTATTTTGGAAATTTGAAATAAAAATCTTCTTTATTGAAGGTTTTAAAAATAGATTTAGAATTGATTAAACTATGTGTTAGGATGTTCAATGTTAAAATGATTCAAGAATTACTTTAATTCTCTTAAGTTTTTCAATTATTATTTTTTCTATGAGTTTGATTATCAGAGATTATCTGAGAAAAATATTAGGTGAAAGACTTAACTACAGTTGCTAATATATATATCATATCTTATTGTTAGAAGTAAAAGAAAAATAAACTCCATCTTGAAGACACTCTACGCGAAAACTTTTAGCTGATAAGGGGTTAAATCGGAAGATAACGATTGCAAGTCTCTGCGATTTAATACATACGTATATTATATAACATCACAGCTAAAGTTGAAAGTAAATAATGAAACAGATACATTCGGAAATTAATCGAGTTGATTTGCAAAAGATATAATCCCTCCAAAAATATACAATCCTTCTACCCGAGTAGAAATTTTGTCCGGCATACCGGATTTAGCTTGCAAATCAGGTTTTTGTAAGGTATATCGGACTTGGTGTACCAAATCGGGTAATTATTTGGCTCTTATTTCATATGCCGGATAAAAACCAAAATTAAAAAATTTTATAAAAAATAAGAAAAAGAAATTGTATAAAAAATATAAATATAAACATAAATATATTTAATGTAATTGCAATACCCTTTCTAATCTTGATATTGCATGTACCTATGATCTGACCCAAATCCGAAAAGCGTTACATCCCTTATCAGGGCCGAATCAGGGCCGAACGTAAATTCGGCATGCCCGATTCGGCTCTGATAAGGGATGAAACGTTTTTTCCGGACGTAATTTCTACCCGGGTATAATCTGCTTAAAGTGTGATCCCTTTTGTTGCTTTTACATTTACAATATTTCCCATTATCGGAAAATTTTATTTTTCTCTATAGTATTCTACATAGAAAAGTAGCCATAGAAAAAGATTTGCAAATAGTACAGTTGTTTTATGCAGAAAAGAACAATATATGTATATGTCTAAATTGTTTAGTATGACAAAACACTATAAATATTCGATATAAGTATAATGTAAGAAAAAAATCAATTCATTTATTACATGTTCACTGACTGGCAAGAAAGCCTAGACATACTGAACTTGTTTAGAGTGTGTCTTTTTCTTTCTAATATGGAAGCCTGTGGAAAGAGAAAGATACACTCTGAACTAGTGTAGGTTTATAATCATTAATACGTTTGACTAATTTTCAAAAGATTTCGAAGTGTCTCAATCCAGAAATGTCTGAATTATACCTACTCTGCGAGTACAACTTGTTAGTATTTTTTATTTGAAATGAAAAGTGATGAAAAGTAATTTAAAAAAATTTTAGAGTATCTAGTTAGTCGTGGTTAAAATTCTTATATGTAGGTTGATGAAACATACTACATTAATTGTAACGCAAAAAGATAATATATCTGATCAAATTAAAAGATATTGATACAATAAACATTTCCTTGAAAGCACTACTGTGCATTTCTCCATAATAATGTGGATTTGATTTTTCATGCTTTGTTCTGATTCTTTAATATTTAATTAATATTTAATTCAACGAGAAAAATTCAACGAGAATTTTTATAAAGACTGCGAAAAATGTATATAAAATAAAAAAAATGTATATGTATATATTAAATCCAAGAACAAATTGTTATAGATCAAACTAAATCGGAAATGCATGCGATAGAGCGCCGAGTAGATAAAAGAAATTACAGATAAAAGAAATTACAATATTACACATCTTATAGAAATTTATTCGAAAGAAAAATATAATTTATATTTTAGTAATCCTTATATTAATTTTTAAATTTTGATTTCAACAATGCATTTTTTTATTTATAACTATTTAACAGAATTGTACGAGAGAGGTAAATGACTTTATTTTTCTTTTCTATAATTTGTTAAAAAATAATATAATTTATCTTTTAAATGTAATAAAAAATCTTATCTTTTCACTCAAAGAAAAAAGAAATCACACAGTGCTTTGTGCAATCGTATTTTTTTCATGTAATCATGATACAAAATAATTAGTAATAACATAATCGTAGAATCCAAAATTAACTCCACTAAATCGACACTCTATCGTGCAACACGACATAAACGGAGGCAGTGATTAGGACACATAGAGAAAAAAAAGGTCAGTGATTAAGAGAGTAAAATATACAATATGTCTCCCTCATTTTAATCAACTCACTTGAACTGAGATGTCGAAATCCAGTTTTTTTAAGGTTATATTTCGGAGATACATATTTTGTTAACAAAATTGGATTTCGTGAATGTGTTACTGTCAATGTGAAATACAAATAAACTTTATTTTAGTGAGCAATCTAATAATATATAAAAGTCTGTGTTTTTAATTACATAAAACCTGTGATTCCAAAATAACGCGTTAGCACATTATACTAAAATTATATGGAATATACTTTTGCAACGTTTTTAGAACGTTAGATTGAAAGAGGTGGTCTCATAAATTGACTTCTCCGGTCCTCAGATTTTACACCATTGGATTTTTTTTTAACAGAATACCTCACAGACATTATTTATTTGAAAAAAATCTAACAGTTCAAATGAATTAGAAGCGCGCATTGCAGAAACATGGCAAAAGACGTTAATGAATGTACTGCGATCTTTATAACATTGTTTTAAATTATTTTCTGCATATACAGCTAGGAATGTCAATTCGAACGTTATATCAACAATAATGACTTAAACTTTTCCTTCATTATAGGGTGTGTCTCGAAAGGTAAGTCAACTTATAAGTAGGAGGTAAAAAAGGACACAGCAGAATAAATAATGTAGATGAACTTTTTTGTTTTAACAAATTAAAAAGTTTACACATTTTTCGTTCACCCTACAAAGCGCTGTATCTACTAAACCATAGCCAAAACAAAAAAGTTCATTAACATAATTTGTTCTACTCAGTGTCCTCTTTTACTTCCTACTCGGTTGACCTTTCGAGACACCCTGTATATTCTCTAATGATTACGTTTACACGTCACTATTGATCGAATCAGTTAATAATGTCAGTAGTTATGTATACTGATGTAAAATAATTGCATATAATTGTTCTATTAAATCCAGTTTTATAAATCAATTATTATTACTTTATATCCGTCGATAGAAGGATGTAAATCCGATTTTAAAATGTGATCTACATATTTACTTTAGAAATACATACCGTCACAATAAACTTTTCCTTTTTTATAAAAAAAATTCTTAGGATGAATAATGTAGAGCACTAGAATTTTTTTAGAAAAACTAGAAAAACAAACAGATCTCTTCTGAATTCTCTAAAAGGAGGATTTCTTAGTTTCTTGGCAATTCAAGTTCAAGACTGCTCTACTTACAATGCATTATCTATAAGAAGTATTGTATAAATTTTTAATATTATTAAAAGTGACGTAATTAAATAATTTCTGTTTTTTGAAAAAGTTATCTCGAATCTTACATTATGTGGCAGCTGTACAGAATAATTAGTACGTCAGTAGACAGTGAAATCCAAGCACTTCTATTCTAAGACGATATACTAGTTGTTGTAATTACTTTCAAGAAAAACTCGAAGATTATCTCATTTCATTGAAGCCAATTAGCCACAAAAGGAGAAAAGAAATTATTAACTCTGATCAACTTGATCAAGTTACAGATATATTTGAATAAAAAATTTTCCGCTTCAATGGTGCGCGCATAAAGTCGTGAAAGATTTCACTTTAAACTTATTAGACGACAAATTGATCGATTTAAGACGAGGTACAAATGAGGCACAAAAATTAAAAATCAAATAAAAGACCTGCAAATAAACAAATACATAAATTGCCAAGAAAACAACATCAAGTAACATTACCCGAGATTCTCGGATTAAATAATGTTGAACCTAACCCTTTATTGGTTATGATAGTATAGTATTGTATGATAGTATATATACAATAGTAACGACTAGGTTGACCAGTGTAAATTAGGGGAAATATGGACAAAATGACATATACGGGTAAAATGACATACTAGTGATATTTCAAGTACGATACGTGGTATGGTGATAGGTAAAATTGTATCACATGACCCTAGTATCGTGCTTTAACCTGCGTAAGCGTCATCTGTCAAGTCCCAGTGGTTTAGATGAGATACGCATTGTAATATTTTTGCCTGAGCAAAATATTAAGGTATCAAAGAATCTATTGAGTCTCAGGTAAATTTAACGAAGTATTTTCCTGTATTCTTTATTTTAATCAGATAAATTGTTGTATTAATATACGACATAGACAGTTATTACAATACAGTTTTGCTTTTATGCTGTTATTTATGTTATAACAAATACGTAGTACAATTTGGACAAAATGACATAGAGCCTGAATGGACAAAATGACATATTATGGAAATTAAAAAAAAACAGCACTGAAAGGATTAGCTGAAAGAAAGGAAGAAAATAGTTCAAAAGAAATTGTTCCAAGCCACAAAAAATGTCGAAGAGACCATTTTAAATTTTAAAGAAGCAGATGACGATGATTGTCTCTGTATTTATTGCAATGACTTATATTCTCAATCCAACCCCGAAGAATGCTGTCTTTCATGCGTAAAATGTGGGAAATGGGCTCACGCGATTTGTACTGGCAAATCAAAGAAAATCAAAATATTTATTTGCAAACTGTGCAATTAAAACATATTATATGTCACTTTGTCCATATGGTATGGACAAAATGAATTTTCGTCGATGTTTATTTAAAAAATTATATCTTCGTTATTTTTTAATTTTATTAAAAAGTAATTATTTTTGTTTTTAGAGAACATATCAAAGAAAAATTACATGTGATGTTAAAGTTCCTATCTTTATAAATTAAAAAGTAATATTGTAAAAACAAAACCCTATGTCGTTTTGTCTATATTTCCCCTACTTCTTTGCAACGTTACTGTGTAAAAATTCATGGGAAAAACAAAGGATACAATAAAGATTCTCGATGCTACCTCTAATTTCCCGCAATTCTACAAAAAAACTAAAATTTCTCTTTGGAAAATCTTAAGGTCTTTCGGCATTGAAAATCCAAAGAAATATTTATATTCAATGGCACAATGAAATTGTCGATAACTTTATAAATCGTTTCCTTCGAATCCACGATGAGATAATCACTACACTCAATTCTCAAGGAATTGGGATCACAACTTTGCATCTAAGAAAACTTTATCAACAAAAAGCAATTGATGTCTTCCGCCGTAACATAAAATCAGAAATTGGCGATCTCTCTGCTCTTATCTTTATTCTTTCAAATTAAATATTTGAAATCTAACATTCTCCAAACGAAGTATTTGAAGAAAAACTTCAACTAAGAAGATTGCGAGTACAACGCAACGAAGCTTTTAAGAAATTGCTATTCCAAAAACCTCTAAAGTTCCAACTTAAAGAGTGCAGTGAATATGAAGAAAAGAACCAAGATATTTCATTAACGAGGAAGCCAACAAAATTTCCAGAAGTGTTAAATTTCCAGCCAACTATTGGATCGAGCATCGCATCATTTACATGCAATCGATCAGGATTCGAACCAATCTCAGCAAGAGATTTACCAAGGGTTCAGAAGAATACATGTCAAAGTTTTTAGAGTTGGACTGAAGATACCAGGTTTTAAGAAAACAACAAGTTCATAGTAAATATGCACTCAGATATATCTTTAATTCACAAAATGTTTATCAAAAATAAAATATTATCTAAAGTAAATCCAATAATTATATTTGATATCACGATTTGTTTAATAAAAACTAAATAAATGCAGCGTTAGTAGAAATGTTCAGAAAAAATGTGTATTTCACGTATTAGATGATAATTTATCAATTAAATGTCAAGGGATTATAGGCATTGACTTTCTCACAAGGAACAACTTCAGTTTTTCAAATAAATACCTAATTTTAAAAAGATAAGGATTTAAGAAATGCGATAAACTATATCCTAACTATACGTAAGATCAAATATGTTAGTATATTCAAGGATGACATTGGAACAATTACAAAAATGAGTATTCTAATCAATCAATCTTACCGAAATATTTACAATGTAAATTTAAAAGTATTGAAAATTTTGCGAGATAATTAATTTTATTAGAATTTTCTTTGTACTTATTAGAACTCATTATTAAATTATTTAGTAATTATGTACATGAGTTTACGTACACAGTTATTAAAAGAAAATAATCGACTTATATATCCCAGAAATGCTTTAATGAAATCTGGTACTTAGTATTAAAATTCATGATATTTCTATTTTATCCGGTGATCCTCTTCCACTCACGGATTTAATTCAACACGAAATTAAAATCATAGATGAAAATCTCATCCACTAAATAATATTATTATTTTCTTATTCACCAAAAAGAAATTAAAAGACAAATTAAAGACATGCTTAGTAAAAATATCATACAAGAATTACATTTTTTATATAATTTATTTCTTTGGACAGTATCCAAAAAGTACGATGTTTCGAATAAAACTAAATGGTACTTGATTGCATAAAAATTAAGAAAAAAACCTATTCAAGATGCTTATTCGCTTTCAAATACTGATGTAATCCTTAATTAATTAAAAAACGCACGCTATTTTTCAGCCTTCGATTTAGTCTCAAGTTTTCATGAAATTGGCATGAGCTTGAAAAATATTTCAAAAACTCTTCAATTCCGGACGGACACTATACACTCGCATGCCTAGTTAAAAAAAAAAATGCTCCAATATTTCAAAAAATAATGAATAACAGATTAATAAATAATTGCTTCATTTATCGACGACATAATAATTTATGGAAAAATAATTAAAGAACATAATAAAAATCTTAGAATATTATTTGTAAAACTCAAACAAGTGAAATTAAAACTCCAACCCTAACAAATGCGACATAATATTTTTTTATATAAACGAACATGCATTTTATAGGAACTTATAATAATATGTTACTAAACCCGATTAATAGTGACGTGTAAATGTAATCACTGACTTTGGATATGTAGTTATTGAATTTTTCGTGAGAAAGGCGTTACAAGATACTATTTAAAAAATTGTGAGGTTCTATTTAAAGAAATAAAGTTGACTTTTATTTCACCTTGAAATAAAAATCAACTTTCTTTTTATAACAATGTATTTCTCTTGAAAAAAAACTGGATCTCGTTTAATTCTCGAGACATTCAAGTGCATTGATTAAAATAAAACATTCTGTATACATAAAGATAGGAAAGAAACATAGTATACATCAACCACAAAGTTACATTTACAATATATATATATATATAGATACACAGAATACATGAGCACACGAAGCAAAACACTGGCTAATGACTGGACAAAGTTAAAAAAAAAAGAAGAAGAAAGAGCGAGAGACCATAAACCGAGACTCTCTTTTTAGCCACGGCACAACATGCTACTTACTAGCTTGGACGGCGGTAGTAGCGGCTCGATTTGACGCGGATCGCGTATCGAGGGATGATTTGGATGATGGATCATCGCCGGCGGCTGCAGCCGCAGCTGCTGGATGCCCGCGGGCCAGTTTTGCCTGAGCCCCGTCATTCGCACCACGGCACCTTTGGCCTAAATTTTCTTTAACGCCGCGCTCCGGCCTGGCCGCAGCGGCAGCGCCCGACGTAGGTGGGTGATGGACGGTCATATGAACCGAATACTTTACCGGGGAACGTTTTACCGGGGCGGTACTTGCGCTAATACTGTTAGCGGTAGTGACAGTGATGTTAGTGGTGTTGGTAGTGGTTGTGGGTTTGGCGTGATGAAGAGGGCGATGGGGAGGGGCGGTGGTCGCGAGGAAGGCTAGAACATATTGTACAAGAAACAGTACAATTGATGAATAAAGTTCTTTCGGCCAGTATCTTGTGCGCGCGCGTCCGTTTAATCGCGCCGATCGAGAAGGTGATCCTTGGTGCCCCTTCGCTCTCGCGAAACTCAGCGCGGGAGGAAAGCCTCCAAGGAAAAGTCAACGACTGGTCTTTTTGCGAAAATTTAATTGTCTTAAGAATATTCGGAAAAATTTCTTTTCAACAATATTTCGATACCGGTTTTCTCTACTAACTTCTGTTATCAAATTTCAAATAGTAGCCTCTTGTTATACGGATTATATCTTGTCGCTACTTAAAAGCTGGCATCATTTTTAATGAAATTAATAACAAGAGCAGAATTCGATTCATATAACTCATTTAAAATAAAATATGTTGTAAAATTTAATATGAAATGAATTGAATTGCAAGCATTTTAAGAAGGTTATAAAGAGAATAAAAAATGTTAAGAATTATATAACAATTAAAATTGTAATATAATATAATATAATATAATGGTTATTAAATAATGGTCACACATTAAATAGTGGTAATTAAATAACCGAATTGTAATATAAATTTTTATTGTTTATTGACTATTTTAACATGTATTCTCTTCAAAATACTTCCTTGTCCACATATGCTGCATTTAAATCTTGCACTATTCAATGTTTCAAGTCTCTTTCAAATGTATCAAATTTTTCAATAATGCCGTTTTTGAGTTGACAGCTTTAACACATATAGACTCAAAGAGTCTGGAAATCTCTTCGGACTTGGCACTGTGCAACTTTTTTTATTCTTGAAAATCAAAAATGTATTAAAGAAAATCTTCTTTCATTTTGTGAAACTATAAAATATAACATAATTATTGAAACAGTCTAACAGAAACAAACTTAAAATATTATTTTGGAAGATCCAAATTCAGCGTTATGTGAATAGGAAAAGGAAATATTTGGAAGGAAATAAATATTAAAACAGTAAATAAATAATAAAAATCTGTTTATAATACAAATCTGCTTATTTAATTTTTATTTTAATTTCTTTATTTAATTTTTTCAAGTGTCATTAAAAATTTAAATAATTAATTAAATGATTAATTTTGTTATAATAGTAAAAAATAAAATGTAATATTTCTTTCATCTTAAATATCTGAAAAAGAAATATTTATTGTATAATAAGTCTTCACATCGCATTATTATTTATCATCTGAATTATATTATTATTTATCATCTAAATTTTAAATTTATTTTAAGATTCTTGATCTTTATGCTTAATGTGTTATTTTTCTCTTTTTTGATTGATGACTTTTGTTTGTTTTTATTTTTAATTTATGACATTTTTTATGATATTTTTATTTTCCATTTATTTTATGACAAATGATAGCGTACTGAGATGGTATGAGAAAAACGTTGAAGCCTCTCGTACTATAGCATAGTCAAGAAACAAAGCTCCTGTAACATTGAGGCAATTGCGTTGTCCTTGCCACGTGCCAATAGCCAATACTTGATACACTGAACCTGCTACTGAACTGCTAAAGGGTTTGACAGCATCTCCGCGCGCTTTCATTCGTTTGTTTTTAACATTTAATATCTCGATTGTTATTGCAAATTTCATAAAACGGTTATGAGATTTTTTTACCTCTTCACAAGCGATGTAAAGGGTGTTCTGAGACACTCTTATAATAATTTTCAAAAATATTGAATTAAATTTTAACGCATCCTAATAAAATAGTTTTTATATGGTATTTTTTCATGTTATACTTTATATTATTATCACATCATTATTTGTTATCACATGATCGAATTTAAAAATTTTAATGTTGAAGAAAATTTAGGATGATGAAAATGGTCTGGGATGGTTGAATGTCTCGTAAACAAGATATTAAAAAAAATTTTCTTCTAAAAATTGTTAAGTTTTAACAGATTCATTTGATGTTATTTTAGAATGTTCTCCTGTTTCTCTTGATTTTAAGGAGTTAGTAAAAAATTTTTGTATGAAATATGAAGCGAGATCAACAGAGTGATATCTTTTTAGAAACAGCATAAAAACAAACATTTTTGTTTAAAACTTTTTTTACTCTTTACTATTCTGTTCCCGTCTTTATGTTTCTAATATTTTTTACTTATGTCGATCAATTTCAAAATTGCTGATATCTCACTGGTCAGTGCTCTATAGCGTTTTTATTTTCCAGATACATGTAGAAGCAGTGAGTATTATAAGTCTTTTTATTAAGAAAGATTTCATTATATTATATTTTTTGTTTTTTTTTAAGTTTCTATATCATAAAAAATTATTTATAATGCACGTACACACATATACACGCACTCAATAGACATACATATATATTAAATACAAATTCAAAATGATTTTTATATCTTGACATTAACATCAAGTCAATATCATCATTGAATAGAACGCTTCATATGTTAAAATATTTGTAAGAAATGTTTTGTGATAATACTCCCAAACAATTTTCCAAAACTACGAGAGGAAACAGGAGGTGTACTAGAATCATATCATTAAATAAATTTCTTGAAAATTTACAACTTTCCAAAAACATTTTTTTAATAAATACATTGTTTACGAGATATTCAAGCATCTCGAGCAACTCGAGCATTTTCACCATCTTATATCTCAAAGTCATCAAAATAAATTAATCGTTCGCCGTCGCTCGAATATATAGGAGCCTTATCACAATCGCGAAGATGGATTGTACCAACCATAAAATGTCATCGTGTCTTTCATACAGCGATTAATTAATTACAAGGTGACATCAGTTCTTGTCTCGCTATTTCATACGCTCGAATGCACGCGCTAATTAATTTGTCCAGTTCAATCGATGTCAATTGTAATTAATATTTTACGCGAAAGTCTCTTTAAATTATAATTAAAATTTTTTCTGGTTAAACTATTGTTAAATGTTAAATTTTTTTTCTGGTTAAATTATTGTTAAACTATTGTTAAATGTTAAATTTTTTTCTGGTTAAACTATTGTTAAACTATTGTTAAATGTTAACAAAGACATAATTGCGAAACAAAATTAATTTAAAACTGTCATCAATAAATTTTATAATATAGCAATTCACCATTGTTACTTAAACTAAATGTGAAGTATGTAACTTTTTCATAAGTTTTTATTATTATCTTTACGTATATTTTATTTGAAAAATGTACTTGATAAATAATATAGTTGAATGTGGACACTTCTGAAATGAGATTTACATGTTGACATGTAAAAATTCGTGTGATTTTTTTGACATAAGTACTCGTGAGGGTCAATTTGATCCACGTTTTAATTTATTTATATGTTATATATTAACAAAACTTTTTATTTCTATTTTTAATTGATTTTAAAAGCATTACAAATTAAAAGTCTATATTTTTAATCTATATTATGTCTATATTTTAAATCTATATTATTTCTTTACATAATCCATTTGATTAATAATTGCTTGCAAGATATTCAATAAAGATAAACAATGATCAAATTTTAATTATTACTGTACTTCAACTTAAAATATAAAGAAGTATAGGAATCATTTAAATAATGTAAATGTTTAAGACTAACAATAGTGTTTTAAAATTATATAATAATATTACATCAATCTTTTATAGTAAATATTCATGTCCTTGCAGATTAATTTTTGTAGCAGATTATTATAAAAATAACTAAAAGTATCAACGAACATAATTATTACAAATAACTGAAAATTACTGATAGACAATATTTCAAAAACAAAAATGTATATATTGTATGATAATGATGGTAATACATTTAAAAAAATAATATAAAAAAAATACTATGATGTCAAAAATGAATTTTTTTATAAATAAAGATGTCTTAGAAATAACAAATACAATTTTAAACAATATGTTGAATTAAATCACAGAAAATTATATATATATATATATATATATATATATACACAATATACTTTCCTGGGATTAAAGTAACCCAAGGAATGAAATAATTACTATTTATTACTGAAATTCTTGAACGTTATTGACGTTACTAAATCCAAGAGTAAATGATGAAGAGAAGATACTATTGAATAAGAATACTGAAGAAGAAACTAAACGGAAGGTATAATGGGACATCGCAGCATCGATAAAAAATGAAACAAAGTAACGTTTACTTATTTATGCGTCCGGATCAGTTTGACCTACACGCAAGCACTTACGGGTTAAGCAAAACTCTATGTAAAAATACAAATATAAATTTATGAAAGTCCACGTCCGACGATAAAAAAATTTCGTTCTATATATTCAACACGTACACAAGATTTTTTTGCTAAATTGATGAATGCTAAATTAATCGTATTATGTATTGAAACGATTTGCGCACGACGCCAAAAAAGAAAAAGGAAAGAAAATGTGATTAAAAAAATAATTGTAGGATAATTTCTCCTTGCGAATTAAGTTTCTAACCACTTGTAAGAATTTTTTCAAGAACCATTTCGGGAGAGGTCTGCAAAAAAGTTTATGGCGAGTCTAGAGCGCGTCAAAGATCATCAAGATCAAGTCAGAAGATAAGTCAGGATGAATTATAAAAGGGAAAGAGAGAACGGGAGAACGCGCGCTTTAGTATGCAGTAATTCTGAAAGTATGGCAGACCGACGTGACGCGTGAGAGACAGCGGGCACAGCAGGTGTACGTGACCAGGTACAGTAAAACGTACATTTGCGATGTGGGACTTGCGGGGGCCTCTTGTGGAGTGGAGCAGGCCCCGGGCCCGAGGGTGGCGGCGGTATAGGCGGCGTTGGTAAGCCAGTCGCCAAGGGAACCGTAGTCGCGGGTTCCCGTATGCTCCAACGGACATGTTGGCCTGGGCCCGCCGCGGCTGAAACACCCGCTGCCACTCCTGATCAATCTAATTCACGACACGTCTCCACGCGATATCGCATATTCTCGTGCGAGAAATTGCGAGAAAAAGGTTAGAGTTCACGAAGAGGATAGGTAATTCGGAACGAATACCAATACATATTGGCGGAAAACAAGGCAATGATGATAATGATGATAATGATGATGATGATGGATGATGATGACGATGATGATGATGATGACGATGACAATGACAATGATGATGATGATGACGATGCTATGATGACGATGACGATTATGATGATAATAATAATTATAATAAATGGCGATGATGACAACGATGATGATCATAATGATGCCGATGATGGCAAGATAGTGAAAGGCAATCAAGATTGCTATTAATGCTTGAAAATTAGAAAAAGGGAGAGTTCGAAGAGAATAAAGGGGGAAATAGGATAAAAAGGCAAGAGAAAGGAAAAAAGATTATTGTTATTATATGAGAACACAGCAAATGTGATTTATACAGTAATGACAATTGTTGCTCATTGATGATGATGTGCGACTCATTAGTTTCGTGATTCCATTATTGAAATACCTCGAAAGCTACACTAATCTCTTAAGCATACATTTGTCGGTATTACATAACTTTCAACATTGATAATTTTGTCGTTAATTTAAATTAATAGATTATGAAAGGATGATAATGGATTTATGGTTGATTAATGACACAACGATATCTTGAATAGTTTCAACTTTGTAGATTACATTGTACAATGAATTACTGGATGAGAGCTGCGTTTAAAAAGTTTGCAGCATGCTACTAAACATATACAATTTAAACTTTTTTTTTAGTTTTAGTACTCTTCTTAAAATTATTTTTGTTATAGCTTCCTAAATCTTAAAATTTATTCTAACTTTATTTTAAATCTTGTTACTTTAATTTTGTATATTTAATATTGCAAGAATTAAACATAAGCACATCGAAAAGAACGTATTAAACAAAAGATAATTACATACTGACAATATAATGTCTGATCGAATAACATGATCAACATATATATCTTATTCTTCGCTATAAATAATATAATTATTTATTTTTAAAAAAATTTAATGATTTAAATAACAAAAAATACGTTACACACATTTGTATTGTTAAAATATTTAACAAATAAGTGTTATTAGATTTTCTCGACAATGATATGTGATGTAATGATGAATGTGATGGATGATGTGGAGTCGATATGGAAAACTGTATCATGATTCATCGCAGGTTGAAAACAGGAATCTTTTTCGCCTAATCGCAAAGGACTACGAAGGCGAATAATACATCGCACAAATAACTTTCATACAGTATCTATCGATATAACTACCGATTACTAGATGAGGGTTTTAAAGGCAGAGGCAAAGAAATAGAGACAAATAGACAGAACTATCATGCATCTGCCTAAACATTAATGACGCAATTATAATAATTGACGCTCACCGCATTGTAACCGTTTTATGCAAATATGTTTTCAAAGTATTTTCAGCATAAGGATAAAATAATCAAATGTGCCTGAGCAACGAAACTGAAATCATTTTAAATCATTTAAACTTTTATATTCAAATTGAAAACTCCTTTTACCTACTTCCTGACATATTTACAATTTAATTTATCAGCGCTTTAAAATTACGTATAAAATAATTTACTTCATGTAACTCTTGCGAGAGAGAGAAAATTAAATATGAAAAATTTAGCATACTTTTGACGTAACGTTATTATTTCTAGGTCAAACAAGGCTTTTTATTATTGTACATTTTAGCAAATGGTATAACGCAAAACAACCCAAATAATAATAATTATATACAAATAAATTTCACAAGCGGTGAGCATGTCTGACAATTATAATTGTACAAGTATAATAATTATGTAGGACGAACGTTTTTGACTTTCGAAGCCGACATGAGCAGACAGCAGTCCAAATATAATATAGATATATGTATATGTAAGTAATCTATCCAAATCCAGTTTATGCACGAAAATGCAAAGGGGACTCGACTGACAGATTACGAACTCTAATCGATTCAAGAAACGATCCCTTTGGAGTATTAAACCAGCTGAGAATACTTCTGATACGACTACCGCAAAAAAAATATAATTTTCGGTTTACACTACTTACTCGGTCGTGGATGTCTTTCAGGCTCGCCGATCTTTTCCCTGTGCTCCTTATCCTTATCCTTCATTTCTTTTTCTTTTTCCTTGAAAAAAAAAGCAAACTTCTTAGTATAGTTTACTTGCATCGGCTGATACAATACTAAATATGATCGAAACTTTGCCTACATAATTTCATGCATATTAATATCCAATTAAAATAGTATTTTCCTCTTCTAAAATTAATCGAACTATTTTTTTCTTTAAAAAATTTTTTTTTCTAAAATATTTAATTAGACGATTATATAATACATGTGTCTTATACAGTTATACAGCTCCGTTTAATATTATTACTCAAAATAACTTGTTTATTTTCAAAGATATACAAAAATATTTTAGGAGAAAATTAAATTGTATTGTAAAGGTCATTTAAAATTCATAGTTTTTGATATTTTAATAATAATTTTATTTTTTTAATAAAATATTTTTTACTAGAATCAAGGATTTTTATGTCGAATCGAATCGAATTTTTTTCAAGAATCAAATCATTGAAATATAATTTCTAATTAAAATTATATTTAAATTTAAAAAAAATTATATGTAAAAATTAAAATTAAAATTAAAAATTAAAAATAAAAAAAAATTATAATTAGATTGAATTTTAACACGTAAATAATAAGAGAACACTTAATGTAGAATAATATTAATATGATCGCACTATTTTACTTATTTATATGATGATAATATATTCAAACTATCTAGATTCGAAATTTTCGGATAATTTAAATCATAGAAATTCGAATAGTTTTCTCTATTTTATGTCTATCATCCCTAATATCGGGATAATTTCAATGATATATGATAATCTGATCTTTAAACAATCTTTAATTTTAAATGTCATAATTTACACAATGGTAACGAGTTTTTTGCATCATTGCAGACTATTGTTTCGAACGTTTCTATTAATAATAAAAACTAATTAATCTTCCTAATGTATTTTTTGTTAAAACCTAAAGTTTAAAGTTTAGTATTATTTCAGAATTATTTTATCATGTTATTTCATAGTTGAATACATATTAATATCAGTTCTCTAAAAAAAAAAGTATTATCTACTTCTATTTTAAAAATAATAATTTTAAAAGTTTTTCACCAATGAGTTTGGAGAGAAAGTGCATTATAAGTTAAGAAAATTAAATTTGATCATTATGAATATATCAAATTATTAATAATAATACGCCTTATACGGTCGATGCTAGATCTTTGTGCATAATAATTTTAAGTGCATTTTCTTTTTGCAGTCAATACATTACACTTTTTTAAAACCATTTAAATTAAAACTAAAATATTTTTTCATATTGTCAAAAGTAGAGATAATAAAATATTCTGCTTTTGATGGAATACTCTGTATACTAACTTTATATATCATTATATTATATGTGCGTGTGTGTATAATATTTATATATGTGACGATACGCCTCCTCCTCATCGTCACGGGTGGTCACGACCAGCAGCCGCCCACGCACGAAACCCCCACCACGCCGACATCTGCCGGCGCGCGACCTCTCACCACGCCGGCACCTGCCGAGTATAAAAGGGGACCACCGCAGTGAGTCGAGACCAATCCTCACGGTCGGCAGCTACCGACCGTTTCCTCTGCGCAGCGCAACGGGTGCTACCGTTCGCAGCCGGGTGCTACCGGCAACCGGCGCGTAGATTTTCTCCTCCGGATGCTACCGGAGGTTCTATACCTGCCCACCTCCTACCTGAACCGGGTGCTACCGGTCCGTCCGCATAGCGCAATGGGAGTTACCGTTCGCATCTGGGTGCTACCAGCCTCCTCCTCGGAAGCTCCCGAGGAGCACCAGTATCTATCCTGTCCCCCCTGCCAAGTGCCGCCGAGGCACCACGACAAACCGCCCGCCTCGTACTCCGACACGATTCGCGTCCGCGGATTGCGTCTTGCGCCGCGTCCAGGAAGCCGTTCCGCTGAACCGACGCGTCGTCGTTTAAGTCGCGCCATTATTGTAAGCCGCACCCCGTCCAGTTGTTATTTATTTTATAACTCAGAGTAGTGTCTCCACTTTTTCTCACCCTCGACCTTGACGAGCTGTTCTCAGATACCACGTGCGAACGGCGTATCGTTACATATATTTGTAATGATACTCCCCCTCGCCACTAGTCCCGATTATCCGTTCGTAAACGGCGCGTACATGCCAGCATACTCCCGATCACACCGCCGTGGCGTGGAGTTCACGCCACCACGCTCCGAATCGGCCGAAACACGCACCAATTTCGTGGACCACGCTCCACTCCAACATCTCGCTCCGGGTATAAATATTGGATTGGAGAAGACCGGAGCAACCAGTCCTATCCTGAGCCTCAGTCTGATCACTTGCTCCAATTCCAATCTCCTTTATACAGCAAACGGGCGCACCCGTTCGCATTCGGGCGCTCCCGGAGTACAGGCTTCTCTGGCTGTCGCTATCCTTACCTCTGGTTGAAGACCGTCCATCTCCGTCACCTACGCGTACCGAGAACTGCCCCGACCACAGGGTCGATCGTGAACCGCGCAGCGCCACGATCCGCGAAGTCTGTGATGCCCGGATCCGTCCATACTTCCATGTAATTAGCGAGTTAATTTAGTCTTAAGTCTGTAGAAATAAGTCTGTCCGCGTCCGTTTAGATGTAAGTCCGCCTGCGTTCGCTTAGCTATAAGTCTATCCGCGCCCGCTTAGACGCAAGTCCGTTTCCGCACGCCAGCTATAACCACACTCGTATTCATGCACACACATTTGTATATTAAACTCCAGTCTATCCTTTATAAAATAAAAACTAAATAAAGAGTTGTTAACAGGCCAGTGTCTCTACGCTTTCTCACTCTGCTTCCGGTGAGTGAAATTCGAGTAACACTGACCGCGAGAAAGACATTCTTCAATCACATAACGCCAGGGATTCGTGAGACACTAGCTTGTACAGCGCAGCTCATGAAGAGCTGGAAGTATCAACTTACTAAGATTAAGCTATCGGAGCAATTAAACAAGCTAGAGATAGATAGCATTTCTAGCCTCTCTGTGTCGTAGATTCTAGAATGTTATTCTTTTTGACAGGTTATATACCTCCAATACCGCTAGAGAAAGACGAGAACGAGCCAGTGACGATGGAGGAAGAGTACGACCGCCCGGCCACAGGGACCACATCGCCTGACCCTGCAAAGATGATGGGCCAAGTACGGAAGTGGGGCTGCCATTTCGACGGCCGAGACCCGCTTGCTTTCCTGAAGCAAATAGACGAGCTGCGCCAGAAGTACGGATACTCCGGACACCAACTTCTGCGAGGGTTACCGGAACTGCTGAAGGGTGACTCCCTACTTTGGTATCGTAACAATCGAGCGGCATGGTTCTCTTGGGAGGAGTTCGAGCTTGACCTCCGCCGGGAATTCTTATCTCGCCGATATCGCGCAGAACTCAGGCGCGAGATCCAGGGCCGATATCAAAAACCTGATGAATTCTATAGCAAGTACGCGACGTCACTTACAAGCATGCGACAAGCCGGAGAGTTCTCCCTGAACGAACAGCTAGAGATGTTGTACGACAATATGAACCCCGAGTACAAATTATATATTCGCTTCGACGACTGGATCAGCCTGGCAGATCTGAGCGCCCGAGCGGCCAAGTATGAGGACATACAAAGACAAATTCGAGAACGGGAATTGGAAGAGAAGCCCGCAATCACCAACCTTGCCGTCGCCACTGCCACGTACAACCGGAAAGAATGCTGCTGGCGATGTAAACGGCGGGGACACACCCGGCTGAACTGCAAACGGCCGGCAAAACAATTCTATTCCCGCTGTGGCAAAGACGGGGTCCTTACACGCGATTGTCACTCGACGCCAGGAAACGCCGAACGGGCAGGAGGCGAAGCCGCCGCCGTCCTCTCAACAGTCCGAGTAGCCTACCAGCCGCGGCCTCACATCTGCATCCAGTTCCGCAATCATACGATGGAGGCATTGATTGACTCGGGATCCGAAGTATCTTTCATCAACGCTGAGACAGCACGACTCGCCGAGCAGCTAGGATTTATCAGGAGCATAGAAAACGTCCAACTTGCGGACGGAGGGTCGACCGAGATGAACAGTTCACTCAAGCTCTCGGTGCGAATTGGTAAGAACACCTACCGGCACGACTTCTTGATCATGCCCTCTCTGAAGAGCTCGGTCCTGATCAGCGTCGATCTGTGGGCCAAGATCGGAATTACCCTACGGACTCCACCAATGAGAACGGCTGCACCAGTCCCGGTTTGTAAAGCGACCGCTCAAGGATTACAGTAGAGCGGTCGCCGGAAATTCCCAGTTCGTACTCCCATGTAATTATCGAGTTATCTTAGTCGTAAATCTGTAGCAATAAGCGGCGTCTGTTTAGATATAAGTTCGCCCGCGTCTATTTAGATGTAATTCCGCTTGCATCCGCTTAATTGTAAGTCTATCCGCGCCCGCTTAGACGCAAGCCCACTTCACACGCCTATAACCACTCTTGTATTCACACATACACACTATTGAGGATACATATTTGTAGTTTGCGCCATGAACACACGTTTGTCGTTCACGCCGTCGACGATCGCATGCGGTATGCGTGTAGGAGAAGCTTCGTCACCTCGCGCTCTCTTCGTTTTTGTTTAGTTGTCGAGCCTGACGATCGCGCTCTCGTTACGTTTTTCGTTTTGCGTTACATTCTGTCTTTATACTTTTCTTTATATCTTGCACAATAAAATGTTATACTAGAACATCCTCCTTGTGAATTTCAATATACCTTAATACACACACATTTATATATTATACACCATTCTATCCTTGTAAAATAAAAATTGAATAAATATTGTTAACACAGGCCAGTGTCTCTATGCTTTCTCACCCTGCAGCGAGCGAAATCCGACCGCGAGAAAGACATATTGTCACATATTCATATATGTATTACTATAGTATAAAAAAAAACATAAGTTACATTTGTAACCATTTAATCTCGAAACAGAAAAGTGACAACTTGATTGTTTATAGGATTAAAAAACTGATTTCTAGCATTATGTGAATACAAATTTTTATTCCATATACTTTACTGTTTTTTAAAGAATGTAGAAATTATGCAAATAAATGCTTGGAACATGTAAAATGACGGTAAAAGTATCTGTTCAAATCTTTACTCTTACTGACAAAATGTAATTGTGCATTATCATTAGACGAGAAAAATTAATCTTACCATTTCAATATCAAGAAAAAGAAATTGTAACTGTAATGATATTACACGTAACGCATCCCTTACTCTCTAAAAATAAATCAGTGAAACTCACTGTCAATCAGGGATTATACACTGAATTGTTCAGTGCTATATTTTACACTGATAATCAGTGTATAATCGCTGATTGACAGTGAGTTTCACTGATTTACTTTTATTTAGAGAATATATTTCTAATAAATCTGTGACATACCTTAGCATCCTTGGTAACAGATGGTGCACGAGGCACCTGACGTTTAGGCGATCTGCGATCGGTGACGGTCGGTCCGAGACTCTGCGAGCGTCCGGTTCTCGGACTATTCTTCGGACTAGACTTGATGCGCGGCTGAATTTCGTCCCGATGCTCCTTGACGTCGTCACGTCGCCGTGGTATTACGGGCTCCAGCTTTTCTCTCGTTGGAGAGGGAAGCAGTGCACCGTCACCTTGATAGAACAAAATTTCTTTCTTTAGAATAATTCACAAAAAAAACGAGAAGAAAGGCAAAATATGATACTTGTGCAATTATATGCATAATCTATAGTTAATCAATTAAATGTATATATTTATTTGAATAAAATAATAAGATATAAATAGATAATTTATTATTATTCTTAAAATCATATATTTATTCGCTTGTTGATATTAATCAAGTAAATATATTGTGGATACATATACATGAATACAAATACATCTTCGACGAGACGATAAAGATATATAATTAATGTTTAATGAATGACAAATAAAAAGGGAACTTTGAAAGTTTAATGCGGATGCTGATCTTTATGAGTATCCTATAAATTATTAAAGATCAACGTAATATTAACTACACCGTCAAAAAACTGCTTGAACTCTTACCCCCCCCCCTTTATTTGTCACCAATTAATTTTATTGTTGAGAAACCATTATTATTTATTCAATGAATTAATGTTTATTAATGTTTTCATATTAATAAAATTGTAATTGTAAAAATTGTAAATATTAATAAACTTAATAAATCTTAATAAATATTAATAAAATATTAATATATTAAATTAATAATAATACGTCTTATATGGTCGATGCTGGATCTCTGTGCATAATAACTTGAAGTACATTTTCTTCTTCAAAATTACTGTGCACAGAGATCCAGCGTCGACCGTGTAAGGCGTATTATTATTAATTTGATATATTCATAAGAGTCAAATTTAATTTAAAATATTAATAAAATTGTAATAAATTTATATTAATCACATACCCACACCACCAGTAGTACGATCGAGATGATGGCGGATCAAGAAATCTTTTCTCGCGCGAGCGATGGCTCGATCATTATCCTATGACAAAATTGAATTAGAAAAATATAATTGCGCGTGCTATGTTATGTGCGTAAAAATTTTCAAATCAGATATATAGGATGATAATCGGAATGTTACTAAAATTAAACAGTTATTATTTTGTAATAAAGTTAAAACTTTGTAATAAAAATTATTTAAAATTAAATAAATTTAAACAAGAAAAAGTTTCACATGTAAATAGCAAAATAATGCCAAACTTATACAGATCACTTTTTTTATTCTTTCTTTTAAAAAAAGAAAGAAATTCATCATTTATAAAACCAATGTTTGTGATACAACCATGTACAAATATCAAATATATACGAATTTTAAGGAATTATTAGCGTTATGTGCATCTTATTTTGTTAATTTTTTTACACATTTTTTACATAATGTAAACATAAAAAGAAAGAAATTAAAAAAAGAAAGAAATTCATCATTTATAAAACTAATGTTTGTGATACAACCATGTACAAATATCAAATATATACGAATTTTAAGGAATTATTAGAGTTATATGCATCTTATTTTGTTAATTTTTTTACACATTTTTTACATAATGTAAACATTTTTTATTTATTTAGAAATATTCTTGTCATCTTTTGTAAAAAGTTTAACATAAAATAAAATATAATAATAAGCAAATTATTTTGAAACGCACAGATTGGATTATTAAATTACTTATTATTGATATTAAAAGGTAGTATTTTTACATCGTTCAGCAAAACTCATTCAAGTTGTCACAATCACAGTAATAATCAACTATTTAACATGAGACAAAGAAATTTATTAAGCAAGTTTTGATTAATTGTCATTTCCCAGATATTTACAAAAATTCTTTCGAAAGCCTAAATAAAAGAGAATAAATAATCGGTTTTATTCAATTGTAGACAATATTAACTAATAATAATGAGCATAAATACCATTAGTATTTCTAATAATATTCGATTTTTGAACAATTTTGTGTTGTAGTTTTATGACTCATTATCAAAATATAATTATACATGTATAAACTATCTCAATTATAAGTTATGCATTTTGAATGTAATATCGATAGAACTGATGATTTATATATTTTTTTATTTGTTAAGATTATAAATTCATTATAAAACATATTTGTATAAAAATATTTAAATAATAAATGTGAATGTGTTCTTTGTCTTTGTGACATTAGTACATAAAATTTGAAAATAAAATATCTTAGTAGATGCATTTCTTTCTTGTTTTTATATCATGTATTTTAGTAAAAACTTTATAAGTATTATTTTATTTACATTATACATCTGAATTTTTTAGAATTATATTTAATCATTAATATTATATTTAA
>JAJVSH010000199.1:104510-137956 GCA_021460005.1 Tetramorium alpestre | reverse complement strand
GTTAATTTAATAATTAATTTTTTAATAAGATAAATTTGAAGTAAATAATAATTATTAACGATTATTATTAAAACTATTATTCTATTCTGTAGAATAGAAGTGAAGAAATTGATCATTTTTATTAGCATATAAAGCAAAAAATGTGCATTTACAATCTTATCAAAATAAACATAAAAGAAATTAAAAAACTGACTAGTTGCATCAATGCTATTCATTTAAAAGATCTGAGTACGGGCGTTCGTTTCGATTTGAAATTTATCTGCAATTCTTTGAAAGCACAGTTACAAGTATTAATGTTATAGAGGATATTTATTTATTTTAAAAATGCCTCGATTATTATGCATATTCAAATAAACATTACTTTAAAAACATATTATCAAAACTGTTGCATAATACTGTGCTATGCAGCAGATCGAATTATTACCCTTTTCTTCTAATATTTCATTGTTTTCATTTTTTGTTTTTGATCAATTTTAAAATATAGCTGAAGAAGAATTTATGAAAGTCGAAACATTTTATTTATTAATTACTTTTATTCAAAGACAATAAATTATTTTTTGATAAATTTATGCTTTGCTCTATCATTGACCTATAACTTCTGTATATTATTATGCTTCAAATACCGTATTTAGATTTTTAATATTCACTTTTACAAACTTATATATATATTTTTTGCTCTTGCAAATAAATCATTATTATTATTATTATTATATNTATATTTCTTTGCATTATAATAAAAATGGAGGTTTTTTTAATTTACAATATTAATTAAATAATAAGTTTACTTATTCTGTCTATAATACAATATACAAAATAACAGCTGTATAATTTAAATAATTTTTCCGATTTTCATCCTATATACATAAACTTTTCGATAAGTAATGTAAAACAATAAATAATAGAACAATACGTTAATTAATTTGAGCTACATTCTTCTTTTTAAAAAAAATTAGCGTTAAGGAATAAATTATAAGGCATTAAAGAGAAAGAGTAACGCTCAAGTGATTTTAAGATAACAGAAAAGAATTAATTGCATCTCGACTTTAAGATACTTCGATGATGCTCGATAAAAGCCGATTTTATAAGAGGATGAACTACTCGATAAAATATTTGCATACTGCTTTGATGTCTTCCTGCATTATGCCATGGACCGGTCTAGCCTGCACGGAGGACGGCCGACCCGCCGGTGGCATAGTGGCGATCGGCGCGACTTTCCTCGTATTCTCCTTCTCTTTTTCCTCCTTGGTGACCGACCTAAATCGATCAAAAGGCGATCCTATGACAATCACGTTAACTCCGACTACCGATTCGCTCGAATCGATAAGATGAACTAGCTAACTACGACGAAATCCGTGTGAAGGTGCGAACACGCTCGAGCTTCTTGCTTTTGTTTTGCCCGTGAAAACGACGCAAATCCGTGATATGAACGACGTTTACGATCGCACAGTGGGTACAACGTGTGTGTAGACGACGCGTGTAAAGTCTGATAAGCAAGGTGTCTGATGCACTTGTGTCGTTCGGATCTAAGAATTTCGAGTGACTTAAATGCAATCCCATTGGAAAGATTTATCTCTTTAAATATACGATAGCGATCTTCGAAATGAGAGAATTAAGAGTGGAATTGCTGGAAACGATACACACGTGTGTTCAAAGTGCGTTCAAAACACATAAGATGTGGTCGAATTCACACATTTCTGAAAGTATTTCGCGCTATGACATTTCAACTGAATTTCTTGTAATCTTTTTCGTATTTAAAAATGTAGTTAAAAACCATGAAAGCACAAATCGATAATATTAATGTATGGAAAAGTTTTAGTCTTTTGTTCAACTCTAGTGTTATTTAAATGTCATTATTTAAATTGGAAATTCCCGCTTTTTTTGAAGAGTTTACAATGAAGTTTGTAAATCGTCATACGTCATAATAGACGTTTACTAAACCTGGTAAAACAATAAACAGAATGAGCGACGAAAAGTTATATATTCAACATTATGCATGCAGCACGAGTTCCAACAAAAAAAAAAACATCGACGAAACACACAAATCAATTTACTCTGTTCTTGGTGAAGGTATCCTACAATATTTTTGTTTTTATTCAATAAATAAATGCAACTAGTTTTTTAAACTAACGAGCAATTTATTTTTAGTAACATCTAATAACTTAAATAGGATAATAAGTTTAACCCAATGGATTCACTCAGAATTCTGTCATTTTTCAAACGTAACCTAGCTTAAACTAGTTCATAAGGTTTCACTCTCTTAAGTCTTCTTATCCCATTCTTTCTTAACAGTTGTGTTGCTCCTATATCTGTTTATGCGTTTATGAAGTATTTTACCTTCGTGTCTCTGCGCGATCTTCTTAATTTCTTCAGTAACCATTTCTACACTCAGATTTTTGTGTAAATTAATATTTTTAACTCCTAACTTTGTTCCGAAACCGTTGAATTATATTAATATTTATCTACTTGGTACACGCGGCGTCAGAAATGTCTAACAATATGAAATTGGCCACGTATCAGGGGGCCTGTTGCGGTAGCCAATCAAAAGCGTGAATTTTTAAAACTAAATCTTCTAATTGGCTATCTGATATGTAGCCAACTTTATAGGCTAGGCATTTTTTATGCACTGTACAGTTGCTCCATAGTTGCAGAGCATACATCCATATAAATTTCAGAATTTGTTTGTATAACAATTTATCATGTATTGTTAGTTCGAACTTTTTACTCAATAGTCAATACATCTTTCTGTATTTGATTGCCAATTCTTCTTCTTTTTGACATATCCTTTTCACTTTAGTTTAGCGTTCAAATTTATATACTTCAATTTATACTCTACCATGTTTGCATGCNATATAGCGTTACTATTGATTGATTGGTATAGCATCAATATTTTTGTTTGTTAAAGTCAACACAACAAGTTGACTTCGTTTCGTTAAATTTAATGCATCAGTTCTTCATCCATTATCATTAGTCTTAATAATCGTTAAAGTTTTTTCATATATTTTACAATGTTACTTCCAGTCGCTAAAAGTGCTGTATCATCGACGAAAGTGTCCCACAATATTTGTAAATATTGATTTCAGTTTAAACCGGTGATATGGAGATCAGTGATCGATTATGCTTTGGAACATCGAGAAAATTGAAGGACGATAATTTAGAAGGATTATTGAGTAAAAATCTGTCGCAGACACAAAAAAATATTTGCAAAACAGTTGGGAGACGATTACATAAGATTGGAAAAATTCAGACGCTCGAAAAGGTATCGCATAAACTCTCTGTAATGTCCTCTTAGCACATGTACTTTATTGCTTGCTAAACAACGGGAGTGTCTCATTTGACCATGTGATTATTGACCATAGTCACTTGTAGCGACATGTACTAGGAATTTTTCCACTGTACCAGCCAATCATAAGTTTTTATATTAAATCGGCCAGTTAACACAATCAATTAGGTTTTACCTTCAGGTAACGGATTTTTTTATGAAAAATGATTACCGGTAACAAAAAATAAATTATATATGATGATCCTAAACGTAAACATTCATGGATAAAACCTGGCTAGTCGTCAACAGCAAAATCAAACATTCATGTCCAAAAGGTCTTTCTGTGCATCTGATAAGACATAAAAGATGTGTTGTTTTCGAGCTTTTCGAACAATCTGATGAAACAGATGTCGAGGACTATAGTCGTCAGTTGACTGACGAAATTGAACAGAAAAGATCATTTACTGAACATGGAAGCCGGAAGGTCATTTTACTGCACGTTAACGCTAGACCGCATGTTGCTCTTTATACTCAGCAGACTATCTCTTGCGTTGGAAGATCCTCCTGCACGCAATGTATTCACTCGACTTGGCGCCTTCGGATTATCACTTTTTTCCAATCAATGTAGTATTCTTTAACTGAACGCTTTTGAAATGTAGTTGAGATACGAAAATTGATCGACAATTTTATTATCTCAAATTAATGTCTTTTTTTTCGTAAAGGAATCCGAAACTTGTCTGGTATAGAAAGTCATAAAAAACAAAGGCAAATATTTTGATGGCTGAATTGTATTGTATGTACATACACTTCTACAAAAAGCAAATAGAAAACATTTTTCATATGCTAAAAACATGTTCAACACAAGTTACGAAAAATACAATTTACCTACAAAAAATACTTTTTTTAATTTTTCTATGATTTTTGTTTTACAAAGTTACATGATTTTAAAATCAATTTCACTTTTTTTTTAAATAACGTTTAAATAACGTCAGCATTATCCAATATATCCTAAACAGAAGTTGCTAGTCGGATTTTGCACACGATACACATACACATATACACATACACAATGTGTAAAATGTGTGCCGACCGGCAACCTCCTATGATATATATTGGGTAACGCTAATGCTGGCGGTAAATGTCATTTAAAAAAAAAAGGAAAATTGGTTTCAAAGTTATGTAACTTGATAAAAAAAAAAAATCATAGAATAAAAAAGGTTTATATAGATAAAATGTGGTACTTTTTGGCAGTTGTTACTTTTCATTATCTTTCAAGAAAAATTTTTATCGAGATGCAAAGTGTCAAAAATATGTAATTTTAAGGAACAATATATTTATATATTGTTCCTTAATATATTTAATATATTTATCTTTCTTAAAGCATAGAACAAGAAAGATAAAAAAGTTTTAAAAACTACCGATAGCGCGTTAAAATTGAAACTTTAATCTTTAAAATGCTTTTTCAATTTTTTGTCTATAATAATTTTTTGTTTCAAGTTTTAGCGCTTTAAAGATAGTTCAATTTTTAATATGAAAAGTGTTCCCTAGTTGTTTTTGAATGGTGTATTATACACCCAAAGTGAAAACATGCAAAATAAAGACTAAAACTTTTACATATATTTAATAAATTTCATCGATGGAATTTCATGATAGTTAAAATTCGAAAGCAAAAACTATGTTAAACAAATGTATATTTAATATATATAATTAATACTATTATAAAATAGTATAAATATTTCCTGTTAGAAATATTTCCTGGTAAGTTATACATAATGTCTAACTATGCGTTTCCACGAAATGTTTCATTGATAAATTGATGAGTAACAAAGTATGTACATGAATACACAATTGTCGAACAATTCCAACGAATCAACGAGCGTTGTTAGTTGTGTAACAACGACAGTGACAACAACAATGACAACAACAATAATTATAAGCTTTTCTCATTGGAAAATGATGGAGTATAGTGTACTGGCCTGGCAAGAGATAAGGCGTTGAGCGCGTGGTTATTGGAGACTCGTTTCCACAGCGAAGCTTCGTCTTCAGCTGCCAAACCGCAACCCCAGTCACGATGCTAACGCAAATCAAAATGTATCAGCATCCATGTGTCTATGTTGTTATTTCCATGAAACTCTAGTCTATTGCTCAGTGTCGTGACAATTATATTTTCTAAGAAGGGTAACACTAAAAATCGGCCACACTAACGCCGATCAACATCAACTCCGATTAAGTCTTTCACCCTATCTTTGAACAATTTATTTTAAAATATTGTTCTTTTTTTCTAATAATAAACTATTTTTAATCTGTACAAAGTGTTTGATAATAAATAATACCTTTCATAATAGGTAGAGCGGATTAAACTGAATAGAATTCTGCATTTTGCAATTTTCGCAATTATCAATAAGAAATTAATTAATAAAAATCTGTGAATGAACGTGTATCCGTGAGATTCAGCAGCAAAAGACAGCTCAGCGTTACATATTATTGGCCCTTGCTAGAAGTGCACTTTTTCCAATGTCTCGCCGCGCGCAAACACAATCGGCACGTAACACTGGACTGTCTCTCCTTCACTGTGTGCTTGCACTTGCCAGACGAATATTCATTTGGATTAATTCAGTTTCTGTGTCGTTCTAAATATTTGACTTAATCAAAGTTAATTAGACTATCACAATGCTACACTAAGAGAACACACAAAAACATGCTTAGAAAGATGCTAAAATATCAGAAGTCGGTGAAATTTTGGAATTGCACTCTTGGAATTACGAAATCGCGAAAATTGTTTCAAGATTAATTTCGGAGATATGTTTTCATAAAAAAATATTGTATTTTATGAAACAGCTAAATGAACGATTAATTTGTTTGTGAATTGTGAGGCAATACAATTGAATGTTATTTATTTGTATGTCAGTATCTCAGTAAGATATATTACATGTCGCTACGTAAAGTAGCGGCATTCAATTTGGCAGACTTTCAGCGGTTGGACCTTCGTTGAAGATGACATCACGACAGACTAGAGGAAGATAAAACACAAAGCATGCAGAATTTCAACGATCAGTTAGATTGCTGCTTGCCGACACACGAGGACCGACAGATAAACTCGATGACCCTAACGATCAAATGAATCGAGTAATCGGATGTGGTGAAAACAAAGCAATCGAACGTGGGATTCGCGACAAGGTTGGACAAATATCGCGCGTGGGAAGAGCTAGCTTGCGAGATAATAGGAACTCCTGGAATAAGAATTCCAAATCCCAATTTCAAAACGACGAAACGTCTCCCACGGATTTACCTTGTACTCGTCAGCGAGTCGCCGGAGCTCGATCACCTCCGCCGTGGGAAATGGTCTCGCCGCTGACTTGCCCGGCACTTTATTGTCCGATATCCGCACGGTTCTACCTGATCTTTTACCCCTGCAAATAATCAATTCTGCGTGTAATGATCACGTGTAATCGTCACGTCGCGCTATCATCGCGTCTTCACACCGATCAGGATCGTCGTAGATGCCTTTTCTTTTACTTTCTACTTCTCTCACACCGCTTCCTCTTTCGCGAGGATATCGAATCTTTTTACGCGATAAGCCGTACCAACATTTCCGGCTGACAATCTAACCTGAAGGCTACTTTCAAATCCGACAAGTCTTCCTCGCGCTCATCGCCCTCCGGCACCATGCCGTCGATTCCGTCCGGCCCAATGCCACCCACCAATGGTTCCAGTTCCGATGCTTGGACCCCTGGGAAACACAAAAATACGTTAACAAATGTTTTGTAGATACAATCCCGGCCAAAAGTTTAGATACAGTGGTAAAAGGACAAGAAAATTTCAGCAAGACTTTCATTTTTCTTATCTCTATTTGTCGGTAAGAATAACCTTTATTATGTAAAATGATATTTATTTTACAATATTAATTCTTTTACGTTTACCTATTTTAGCTGTTCTGAACTTGATTACTTATTAAAGCTTTAAATATAGAGTTGCGAGTGATGTTGACATCGTTCACAATATGTATTTATTATTAAATCAATGTATACTATTTATTGAAACTCGCAGAACCTACTAACAATCCAGTAAACATCATTTATCGCAGCAACATTGCGTCAATATTATTACACTGCAGCAACATCACAGTAATGTAACAATATTGTCGCAATGTTGCTGCAATAAATGATGTTTACTGGGAATATATTACAAAATAAGAGGATAACAGAAAACCAAAGTAACCTTGAGTAACTTGAAGTTTGCGACTCAATTTCTTATCGAGAAAACTAGTCAATCTTTATAAACTCTTATGTAACTTTTTGTTATAGGTCGCGAAACTTTCGATAGATATAATTATATATAATGGGTTTACTGATTCATTACTAATAGAAAACCCTTTCTGAGCCATTAGGCCTGGCAAAGACAATAAAATAAAATATATATAAATATACCGACGTATCCAAACTTCTGGGAGTGTATATGTAAAAGCACAATAGACAAAATTAAGTTTTTTCGATAAACGTATATATTTTTTTATTACTTCATATATTATTACAATAAAATTCGATAAAGTTATAAATGTCGCAAGTGCACTTCATTCCGACATGCTGAGGAACGTAATTATCATTGCAAATAGTGGCTCATAATTAGAAAACTTTATTAGAAAAATTTTATTCCGCATGTATTATTACACTTTACGATTTAATGCCAGTTCTCCTTCAATGAAAATCAACTAAAAAAGAGATGGAAAAAGAGAGAGAAAGAGGAAAGGAGATAATAATTTTTAAATTATAAAAAAATGTGAAACTTGACAAATTTAAGACTTGCAACATTTATTCGAAATCCAGATTAATGTTGAAATTATCGTCTAAATAAGTACCATCGCGCTTGTGATCGAGGTCGCCGGGTCGCTTCTTATGTACTGGCGCGGGTTCAGTGGGCACCATACCCTGTTTAAGCACACCCATACTGAGGGATTTCCTCGGCGGGCCCGCGGTACCCGCGGGGCCTCCCGCAGCTAGAATTGGCGCTTGTATCTCGCCATTAATCAACTGCTGTCTTTTAGGCCAGGCGAATTGCAGCCGGTACTCGGTACTGATACGAGATATCGCCTTGCTGAGCTGACTCGGTGGCAGTGCCGATGTTGCTGTAACTTCCTGTGGTTCAAAAACCGATATTTCAAACTTAATTAACTCTTCGTGATAATTTGACACACAATAATTTTCCTAGAATTTGCTTATCGCACGTGAAATTGATCCAGAGATTTGTAATTACAGTAGCTCCTCAAAAAAATATTTGATCTCAAGGAAAGGCATAGCCTAAAAAAATTATTGCTATAGAAATGAAAAAAATTGTTATTCTAATTATTTAAGTATGAGTTAATTTGTAAGATCTATATGATTGGGTATTGCATAAACATTATAAAAGTAGAGCTATTCTATTAAATTTTCTATATATAGTATACATATTTTAATTATGTATAATTATAAGATGAAATATATTAATGAATTAATATAAGAGTCCAAAAATAAATAAAAATAAGTTTGGCATTTTATTTAATTCGAAAAAAAGATGAAATAATTCTCCTGAAGAAATCAATGAATCCTTTCTATTAATATAATTAATTAATATCGTTTCAGATATTGTTATACAAGTTGCAAAAAATTATAGAAAATTATTATCAGTGATGTAATCCTTACTCGCACTTTATCAGCTACGACATTCGAGTCGATGGCATCGATACCACCACCATCCGCAGCCGTGATAAATTCGTGCGTCTTGTAAGCGAGTTCTGGACATTTCTTTCGCCTGGGCAATGGTGGTTCCAAGGTGGGTCCTGCAAAATTTACATCATTTTCGGATTGTCATCTTCTCCTTCTTTTCCAAAACTTTAAAATTTCAGTTCCTTCGTTAGGTCTCTCGATCATACTCATCCAACTTATTGTATTGCTCAGAATTAACATTTTCAATTATTGATCTGATAAAAAGTGTCTTCCATAAACTCACAAACGGCATTTATTTAAATCAATTTCTTCTTTGATAAAGAAAAGAATGCAATTTAGAGGTTTTTTCAGATATCTTATTAATTAATCAAATTAATACCCTCCGGGAATCAATCAGTAAATCAATTACAACTTCCAATGATTATTATTCACTCGTCTTTCAAATCCATCGTATCATTCCTCAAGCGACAATTTCTTAATACACTTGTACAAGTTTGCAAGTTTGCCTCAATGGTGGAAAATAATCTAACAATCGAGATACCTTAAGGAAATTTCGATCAACTTTTCAAGTGTGATTGCACAAGCAAGATAAACACAGAAGCCACTACATTAAAAAAAAAAGAATTCTGCGGTAAAAAATAAATATGATGAAAAATTGCGAAAAATCATGGAATTCTTGCAGCGTTTTAATATCTAATAAAATGACCTCTAAAAGACAAATGGTGGCAAATGGGAGCGATTTTAAGCAGCATGCAGGAAAATCTTGGGAAAGTAAGTGAAACACAGCATCAAGCGATGATGATAAAACACCGAGGTTGCACAATGAAGAAACATGTGTTCTTTGTGAAAAAAACTTTCGCAACGGCTTTACGATTTCTGCGATATAGGCACATGTGATTGTTAATCCATTATTTTTGCGTGCCTCGTTCGAATGCTACGTTCATATTTTGTATTCGTCACATTTCTAGTTTTCCTTTATGTCTGCATAATGGATTCTAGAGGCGATATTTAGTGATAAATAATGTATATAATTTATTTTATTCGTTTTGCTTCCTCTATTAGTTGTTTAATAATCAATTCCATACTACCAAGAATAATACGATTAGATTTCTATGGGCCTTTGTAATTAATATTCTTAATTAAAATTTATTCGTTTACTTTCATTCACTTACTAATAAAATTTTAATTATAGAATTTATATCTTGAAGAAAATTTCGCGGAGTTAAGATTTCAATTAAAGAACGTAATGAAATTTCCTTTGAACTTCATCTGTTCAGTTTATTCTCAATTTAGATAAGATAACTAATTTTAACTGCGACCTGGACTTCTTTCAATTATTTAGTCGATAAAGAGTGATCATGTGTGAAATCGATTAATTATCTGGAACTCGAAATATTAAGGTTCAATCTTGAAACGATATAATAAATTTTGCAAGATAATTTAATATTCCTAACGATAATATTTGAATTTTCGATTCAACTAAATCAAATTTATCTTGAGACAGTCTAAATTTCGCAAATCAATATTCGATTCTTGCGAAAAAATAATATAAAGTTATTATTAACAGCTTTTCAATTTTGTGATTAATTGAGAATTTAGTTAAAAAATTATGTATTATTTACTCCAAAAATAATTTAAAAAAAATTGCATTTTAATAACATTTAAATATTCAACTGAAACAAGTAATAATTCACATGAAGAATTTCTTAAATTTACGTATTGATTTTTAAAACATTTGCAATCGCACAACTAGAGAGAAAATTTGTTATTTTGTTAAAAATTGTATTTATTAAAATTTTTGGGTTAAATTTTCAATATATTCATTGTGTAATTTCAACATATTTCTATTATGTAAATTGAATTGAGTTAGTTTGATTTTATATTTAACTAATTTAAAATACACTAACTTAGTTTAATAACTAATTTAAAATTAGTTATTAAACTAATTTTAAAAAATTATAAAGTAGTATAATTTGTTCTTATTTTTAAATTAATATAATAAAAAAACTAAATTTTAAGAAATCATTGACTAAAAATGTATGTAAAACATAATATTATATTTATGTTAATTTTACACGATAAATAATTTTATTATGTTATTAGGACATGATTCATTTGTTAAGATGTACATACAGGAAAAATAATATTGATTTTACCCTATAATAACGGTGGAAGTGATTGCCCTCACTTGTTTTCACAGTGTTTTGTTATCATTGCGTCACTTATTACCATTCTTTGCATGATCTCGACATGATCTGGGACATCAGAGCGTCATAATTATTAGCAATATGCTTCATCTTTCTTGTTATTTATGCACATTATTAATTGCTACTGAATTTTAATTTTAAAATATCTCTATTCTCTCATTTTGTAGTGACGTTACTGTCGTTTCATCGTTGCGCAGTAATAACGTATTAATTGCATAATGGTGCATAATTAAAGCAATATTAAAAGTTGCATGATAACTATAGTAGCAGAGTTTATCATTTTATACGTTGCATATACAATATTCAAGTCGTTCTAATTTATAAAATATATTATGCTTTATTATTATACATATATTATTTATAAGGATTATAACGTTAACATAAGCAGAATACAAGGCAGAGAAAGATATGTATATTGCATTTTTTTATTTTCTAAATTTTTTCTCTTGTACTATTGTTCTATTTTTATGATAGTAATAAAGCACAATATGTCATAAATGTGAATTAAAAAGTTTTTAATTCAGAATATTAATTTTAAAGTTTCTCAGCCAAACTATTCTTGTCTTTCAATGTCCTTCGTCCTATTTTTTTTTCTCTTTAGAGCTTGCATAAAATTAAAAATTCCTCATATAGAGAAGAAATTCTTCAATGTTATAATAAATGATAAATACTTATCTGATACAATTATTAGCAAAATTAATGATTCAAAATTTATTAAAGTATAAAGAAAATATGGTAGACACACATAACATTTTGTTTTTTGGAAAAAGAAAATATACTCAGACAATTGTTGAAGTTCTTCTAAATTAAAAAAAATTAGGGACGAAATCTGAATTATGTTAAGCGTATTCTGTATATTATTTTAATACAAAAAAACAACATAAAATATTATTCATTAATTAAAAAATAACATAAATATTAATTAATGTTGATATATGTTAGTATTCTGATATTGTATTGATGCACATATACAATATATTAATAAACTATGTAGTTATATTTTTTATAGAAACATTTTTATAACTCAAAAACTCTGGAATGAGATATTTTTGCAATTATCTAATGTATTAATAATAAAAACGACGTCTTAAAAACGACTTACATTTAATGTCTTAGAGACGTTTTTAAGATGTCTTTTAATAATGACTTAAAGACGTCTTTAAGGCATCTTTAGGATATGCATGTTGTGTGGGTAGCTTCTATAATGGTAAGAATTTTTTATTAAAACTTTCACAAGCATATTAGAATTTTTTTAGATTTTTATTTATTGTAGAACAGTGAAAAATCTACTCTGAGCATAAAAGACCCATGGTGGCAGACGGAGAGTATAAAATTAAAATTTGCGGACGAAAGGTTAAATATTTGCAATACTAAAAATAAAATAAAAATTTACTTGGTATAATTAATCACAATTATTAATTTAAATTACTAAATACATGAGAAATAAGTTCTAAAATGTATTTTTGTTTCATGTATAAAACATTTTTTTATTCATTTGATTTGTATAACGAAATCATATATTACTTTAACATATAATCATAAGAAGTAAAAATTTTTTAATTTTTAAATTGAACGAAACTTGTTAACTTTTCAGTGAATCAATATTAAAAACTTTCTTACATGTTACCACTAAAAATATTTATATAAGGAAAAGAGTGTGAGGTTTTAAGGTTAATATTACTTGAAATAAATTCATGTTCAGCTTATGCTCAATTTTAATAAAATTTCATTTTTTTTCTATAGATTTTAAGGTATATGCTGTATTACTTTTCCAAAAAGTTAAGAAAGGCACCAACCGCACGCAATTAAAAAAATAATATAGCTAGATAAAAATATTTCATGAGTTTTTTTAAAATATACAAAAATAAAACTATACAAAAATAAATTTAAAAATATACAATGAACTTAATCATAAAGTATTAAAATAAGGAATCTATTGTATGTACTACTACTGGATAAATTTATGTACTTGGCGCGTCCGGATCTTACGCGAATTGAGTATAATGCACCGATGCAGTACAAATTATGCACGCCAAGTATAACAGTTTTATTTTAAGATTTTATTTTAAACAATTTAGAATTTATAATAAAATCTACGACCAAATAGTGCAATTGTATAATACACAATACACAATCCTGATATTAGACTTTATAGATGGCTATGTGTATGTTAGCGCCCGTTTTTTTATATTAAAGCTTTTGTATAAGTAATAAATCGATTTACTTACTAGTGTAACATACATAAGAGTAACATACATAGATACAATAAAAAATATTATACTAGATTTTACTAATTAGATTTTATTGACAACTGTAAGTTGGCAGTTTTTTTTATATCAAATTTATTGTACAAATGATGAAATAATTTATTCAATAGTGTATAGGAACACAATAAAATATTTATACACAGTACATGTGTAGAGTATATACACAAATATAATAGACACAAATATAATAGTTATATTAAATTTTACTAATAAATATAAGACAATAGTTTCTGACATCAAATATTTTGTACAAATAATGAGACGATTTAATGTTTAGTACAACGAGACGGATGTATAGGTACATACTTGGCGCTTTTTTTATCTTTATCAAAAAAATAATTTTGTAAATAAATCAAGCCGCGTTTTATTTCTATACCGCGACACGTCCGCGTCGCAAAGAATACGTTCTACGTTCACCTGCATTATTTTTATGGTTCGATGTCGATGGCGATGAGCTACATATATAAGATCGATGTAATACGCTACACTGTATACGTCAGTAAGTAGGCGTAGCCCTTCAGTGCCGTTTTACTATCGTCTCTCTTATCCATACACGGTGGGGCACAATCGGAAAACGCGTGCAAAAATAAAAAATTAAATTAAATTTTTTAATATTTTAAATTATTCTACTCTTATTACTATTGCATAATGCACTTATTTAATGTAATTTTTAGAGCCAAATTATTTTATTCTATTTTTTACTCACTGTCAACGTTAAATATTATAATTATTGAAATTAGAACATTGCACTAGATAAAAAGAGGAAGTACGATAAATATTTTTAAAAAGTAAACATTTTAAAATCAAGGGCATAAAAGATATTTAAATGCATTTAAATGCAAAAGTTAATAAGATATATAAAACATAATTATGATAACAAACTGTTTAAATCTTCAAATTCTATTTTCTTATTTTATAACATTAAAAAAATTTGTTAAATATAATTATAATATATTTACAATATAGATTATATAGATACAATATAGATACAAAATATATCACAACGGAATAAAAGACTTATTCGGAAAAATAAAAAAGTAACAAAATAAAAGATTCAACTAAAAAATATTTAATATAAAAACTCTGATAATTTGTGGCTGTCATATCCATCTTTTTATTTTGACGTTAAATAAGTTTTTGGGAGAATTAATTAGTTCTACAAAGCTTGTAATTTAATTAAACTAATTAAATCTAGTTTAATTTAAATTAGAAATTGATTTCCCTATTTTTGTACGCGTTTTCCAATTTCTGCTCCATTGTGTCACAATGTGTCTTATTCACTGAGCAGTATTCAATGAACAAGAACTAATGAAGCGAAGATTGAAGAAAATTAAAAATTATCTAATTTGTCATTTGTCTCAATTTAATCAATATTAATTCATATATTTCATAAAATAAAATTCCGATAAAATAAAAAATAACGAAATTAATATCCGAACGTTCTACTGATTGTGTATAAAAAGACAGTATTTCAATTAAATATGACTTATATCCAGATCCAAATTAATGCTGCGATTCTAAACAAAATCGTAAAACTCGTAACCTGTTTCCGTAAGATTCGTAAGAACTTATGAGTAGATCTTCAATTCTATACACACTGTATGTCATACTCTACATTCAGCTTTTTACGATCGCTTTGTAAGGTATGACTTTACGATTTTGCGATTGATTCATAGATTTGCTTAGAATTGCAGCATAAATTTTTATCGCAGCATAACGTTAATTTATTAGATTAAAAATAATTGCGAAAACAGATTGTGTTGTATTCTAGCAATCCCAGGGAAAAAATTGCATGATTTAATTAAATAATCATTAATTCAAATCTAAATTAAGTTTTACTCTGGCAAAGTTTATTACAGATTAAAGATTCAAACAAAATCAGATATAAGTGCAAAATTAAGAAACAATTGCTCGTTCGCATCTCTGCATCCGTATTACGAAGTAAAACTAATCATTTTTTCAATATTTTTTTTTGTTAAAATTTTATTCATAATTACTCGTTTAAATAAACATTTAAGTGGCCGCTAATTACAGAGTGTTATGCCAGAACAACAGTTTTCGATTTTCGATTTTGTGTTATAGAGATCTGAATTATATCCGTATCTGAATTTACTTATGCGAAACATGAAAAATTCAAGCGACATACAATTGTAAGAACTGAACTCCGTAGTTATTGGTGCATCGCAGCTCAACCTCAATCAGAATGCTATCGATGGCTTCTGTAGATTTTCATATTACTATTGTCAACAGCTAACGATAAATAATAAGTCTGCGGGCTCAGTAAAAACTCCTTCTCTTTTCTCGATTCATTGCGCGTGAGTTAATTATTGTATTATTGTGTCGCCACTGCGTTTGCATTCCATTAAACATAATCGATCGAACAAATTTCAACTTATTTAGAAACGCGATTATAATATCGCATAAAATGAATTTTGCAAATTTAATAGCTTCTCTTTATTACAAATCCTGTGTGATAAAGAACTACTACATTAAATATTCAATAATTGTTATAATTGAAATCTGTTTACTTGTAACTGTATCACTAATGATGTATTATAATTTAAATATAATTATTTACGTAAAATATTATATTATATTTATATTATGTTTATATTATATTTATATTATATATAAAATACGTAATACATTCATAAAACATGTTACGCTATAAACTATAAAAAAATTTTAGTTGTACAAATGATTACAAAAATTAATTTTCTTAATAATTCAATATTACAGACCTAATGTGTTAAACACTTCGATGTTTAATTCATGTTAAATTCATGTTCAAATTCACAAATGTTAAAATCATTTCGAAATAAATACCATTACATGAAAGATATTTTTTTACAATTTTATTATTATACAGGTTTTATATTAATTATATTATTGTGTTATATTATATTATATTATATAATTATATTATTGTTATGTTATATTAATATACGTTTATATTNATTATTTTTAATGATCCATTACTTATCAAGATTAATTATATCTATTTCCATCATAAAGAGTATATCTTAAAGAGAAGTAAATGCTTATTTAAATAATAATGTCTAAATTTCATTTATTAATTATAAAAATAATATTCATAATAAAAACATGACTTCTGATGACTTATAGAAATAATAGCAATATCAATCATGTGATTGAATTGTTCTCAATCCTATAATTAACTGTAATTATTATATAATAATTAACTGTAAAATTAATTAGCTTAAAAAAATATAACAGAGAAAAAAGCGAAAAGAAAAGAAGTTTATTATAATTATCATTCGATGTGAATGTTGTATGTATTTTGATAAACAATTTAACAATCAATAATTAATGTTAATAGTTTCGGTTAATATAATTTACTGTTATTGTGACACATATGGCATTTCAATTGGCTTCCTGGGCATATTGCAACTGACACGAGTGCGATCGCATGAATACAAGTATCCCTATTACTGAATTGCTGATTATTATCTATACTGATAGCACGCGCGTACGTAACTACCTGAATATTATCTTCAAAATACACAGAATAAATTTGTATTTTATTTATATTGATGACAATTTATATTGAAAATTCAGACATTAATCTATTTAACTAAACATCTTTTTTTCATTTAATTTATTATAATATTTTTAATGTTTCTCATAATTTTGATGCTTTTATTTTTGAATTTTAAACTATCTTCATTAAAACTATAAACAACTAATTGACAAAATACTGATTTCTGTTTATTAATTTTTTTAAATAATTATTCTATTTAATGTTATAAATTAAAAATTATTCTATTATTAATATATTTTACTTGTAGATATTCTTAATTATATAAATCTTCTAATAATCCTTATAATAAAAAATATATAAAATTATTTAAATGTACAATGTTATTTAATTAAAATGTATAACAAATATGCAATATAACATTAAAAATATATTTTTATAAATGTAAATTTTTGTTTTGATTTCATCTTCTCACATGTTTAAAAGAAAATATTATTTATCTAGAAATCTGCAGAAATCTGTTACGTTTATTGACTGGTATATAAATGGTGTATAAATCAGAGATCCGTATTTTCTTGGAAATAATACGTATTCGAATATATTTTAAGAGAGAAACTATTACTTTTACTCTCATCCATAGCATCCATTTTTGTAGACAGAGTGCAAATACGAGTTAAATATATTAAATGTTATTATAGTGAAAGATAAAATTTTCCTATGCAACAAAATAAAGCTGTCACATTACCATATCTGAAGGAAATAGATTGACATAGATATTCATACACAGGATGTCCTGTAAAGATCGTAATAATAAATGGGAATAAATTGCTGAGATTATTTTAATACAAAAATCTTAATATCAAAATATTGAGCGGCTACAGTAATTTTTGAATTTAAAGCATTAAAAATTAGCAAATTAGGTAACTTAAAGACATCGCGCGTTCAGACGTGGTGCAATGCATAATATTAAAGGCGAAAGCTGATTATCATCTCTCATGTTAAAGTTAAATTTTGAGATGACATAGTGAGATTGATTTCACTGATATTCGTGCAAACGCACTATCTATGTAGACATTTTATTCAAAATATTTTAAAAAATTATTACATAATATGATAAAAGCAATCTCACTGTCATAGCATTTTCATATCAACTTTGACAAAAGAGGTAACAATCAGTTTTTGCCTTTAGCATTATCTATCATCTTATATCTAAGCATGCAAAATTTAAATTACCTAATTCGCTATCTAATTTAAATACTTCTAAGTAAAAAATTATTGTAGCCTTAATATTTTGATATTAAAATTTCTGTCTTAAAATGATCTTAGAAATTTATCATTAAACGCTACGATTTTTACAAGATACCTTATATGTATGATAGTAATTCAAGCTTTTTATTCGAATATTTTATTCAAGTAATATTTAATTTTTATTTAAAGAATTATTTAAATTACTTCTAAAAGTCAAATAAATTTAAACTCGTAAGAAATATCGATCATAAGAATCATTTGATTCTTATGACAAACATATCAAACAATCGATAATATTGTTTTCGCAAATAGGAATAATACGCGATTTTATGAAGTGAGTCACTATATTAAGACTGACAAATTCTCTTTACTCTTCTACTTTACTTTTAGTGAAAACGTAACATTTTCATAAAATAAATCCAAAGAATTATAAAAATCGTTGAAAAACAACTGACACAAAAGATTCTGACGCAAGAAAAGTTCATGACAAGGAACTTAAGGTCGTACCTGTAAAAGATTGTAAATGAAAATCAAGAGGCACGGTAGTGTCTCGCGTCAAGTATAGTGAGACCTACCAGGCCTCATTAACGCGCGATGCCGTTTAAAGAGGATATCGTATTATCATATCACAATAACGACTGCTNCGATTGAATTTTAAATAGTCTCAATGTATAGCTCGGGTTCAATTTGTATAAGAAAAGTGTTTTTATTTTTCTTGTACGTACCCTACGAGCAGAGATATTACAACTTAAAGTCTAAATGTGGAAAAAATTGAGATAAAATTTCTCCGTCGTCATCGTCAAATGGTGGTAAGGGAAGCACGCAGGAGAGGCGAAGAAATGTAACCCAGTTAAGTTGTCTGCGTTTGCAGCGCATTGCTATTTTGACAGTTTTGACAGTTTGTCATTGAAAAAAATTAATAGTAGATTATATTTAAAAAAAATTAAAGTATCTCCACTTCCATCACTCTTAATTGTTGGAAGAATCGGATTTATATGCAGTTATTAGATCTTTAAAGTCAACAGAAAATTGTCGAAGTAAGATATTCAAAATCTGTTCTTAATTTAGTTATCCAAGTACTAAAGTTGTTATGCATCTTGTACATACTTTATTTGACACTACAAAATGTGTGATATCAGAACAAAATTACCTTTTTAAAAAAAAGGTAAAAAAAAGCGTCAAGTATATGCCCGCAAAAAATGCTCTAAAAAAAGTAATGATATATTATCAAATTGCGCCAACTATAAAAACGTGTATTTACATCAACCAGAAGAGCTATTATTTCATTATTAGTCTTTAATAGTAAAATGCCATGTTCATTCTTATCATGGATACAATATAAAAGATATTCAAGAGCATTGCGATTCATTATCAGACACGAGCACTTACATGTTATCAACTGCATCAGATGCCATCAAATCGCAGATAGTTTACAGAGATAAATGAATCATTTCTTTTTATAATTCAAAAACTTTGGACAAAATTTCAGAAAAAAAAAATTATCTTAGAATTAAGTTAGAAATATGACATGATTTATTCTAAATTACTCTCTGTATAAATTATTATATATATTCTTTATATTTTATATAATATAATTATATAAAATTATATATTTAATATAACAAAATTATAATTATACAATTATATGTATAGCTGTAATAACATCTAATTATGACATTCATTATGGCCATTCTTAAAACGTTTATACGCCTTAATTACGCGCAATTCATTCTTAAGACTTTGTCGATGAGACGCGTAATTTTCTTTTTTAAGATATGTGAATATTTTGCTCAGTAATTATACTAATAGATACTCTAAAGGTTAAACATTATATTTTTTAATATATACAATCTACCTTTATGATAACTTTTTGAATAGTTTATAAATACAAAGAGAGAAGATACTTTATTAATCACCTATTTTTTATCTGCTCGCACGTGATAAATCTAACAAAAATAAATTGGTGTCCAAGTATTTTCTTCAATGTACATCATTGTAAAAGTACTTTTTTATATTTGACATTTTAAGCAATTAATTTATGTAATTTGTAAGTAATAATAAAAGATACTTTATATAGAAAATATATACTTTATATAGAAAATATAATATTTTAACGCAGCACTGTCTAGCACACTCGGTGAACGAAAAATAGTAATAGCGGGAAGGCAGAATCAATACTGCTAATTTTTTTTTATTTCTTTTTAACTACTTAATATGTACATATTTTTTATTTATTTACGTAGAAATAAATATTTGATGTGCATTTAAATACGTATAAAAAATTTCTTAATATATTTGTTTATATAAAATGACACTGAATACAAATAAAATATATTTTTATAGAGAAATATTTTTACTTTTTTTTTTAAGCTTGATTTATACATCTTCTGAAGATTTTCCATATATTCTGAAGAAAAATATGTTTAATACATTCTGACATAGATAAAATATTCAAACATTTGGCAAATTACAGAAAGTCGAATTACAGAAAGCTTAATAATTAGACAAAACCATCTTATTCTATAAATAAAAATATAGTTATACTTAAAATATTTTTTCGATATTGTAAGAAAGTAGCAGCAGAATTCGAAATTATTGACAAGCAAAAAATTACTAACAGACGAAAAAAGTATTTCATCGTTTTCTACAAACAACAGAGTATTATAGATATTATAATTTGCAAGTTTATTATCAAAGTTTAGAAAATCTGCAAATCCAATCCTGTCCATCAGAGTCAGCGAATGAATCAACTTTAAATGAAAAAGTGAAAGTAATAATAACTTTATAAGAATATTACAGAAAATCTTCAAAAAATGTATAAGTCAAACTTTAAAATAAAAGTAATATCTTTGTAAAAATATTTAATTCATTTCTTTATTATTACATGAAAATACCTATATCTTAAAGAAAAATACCTATATATTAAAAAATATATGTCAAATATTTATTTTTAAGTATTAAATAATAAATATGTATACATTAATAGAGAAAAGGATTTAATAAATATAATAAGTATGTACACGTTAATAATTAAAAAGAAAAATAACAAATTTAAAAAATTGGATACAGCGTATTCTGCATCCTTGCTATTACTAATTTACACTAGCCAAATGTTACAACTACCACTAGCTAATTTACACTGGTTAAACTATCTAATATTGTTTGTTTTTTTTCAGGTTATTTTCCATTAAAACTTATAAACTATATGTTACACTATCGATCACTTAACATTTTAAATTAAAAAGTACCTACTTACATTTACAAGGTATATTAAACAAAACATTCGGACACAAATCAATTTTCTTTTTATATAAATTCATTAGATACAAATGGGTCAAAATCAGATCGGTGATAATCAATTGTATCTTTCCTTTATAAAAATTACAATTCATTTAAAAGGGTTTTTATTACCAATCAAGTATTAACTCCTGTCGTGATAAAACATTAAAACACGAACAGCATAGGAGAAACAATGAGCGTCAGCACGAAAGTCAAGCCAAAAGTTAAAACTAAATCCGATCACTGCTTTACATCAAACATCAAATTGTCATCTTTTTTCAGTAATATTATATTAATATTAGTAAAAAATTATCATAAACTTTTATATTAATATTAGTAAAAAATTATCATAAACTTTTGAAACGTTACAATTATTTCAGTCACTATTACGATTGCAACTACATTAGAAATTTTGACTTTCCACGGCAACCCCAAGAATTCTCGTTAGTCAAATAATTTCAACATTGGAACTGATTTGTGCAAATTTTGGAAATAGATGATCCTCACTCTCTATTATTATTCTCTCCAATCCGTATACATGATTCAATTGCAACGATTAATCGCTACTACAATCGGCCTGAAGTCCAAGGGGAATGTATACATATTTATAGGCAAGCATTCGGTAATCTCGTGCAGATAAATACGATAAAACACTATATAGATGTACGCACGCGCGCTTTCGAGCGGATGTATGTGTCATGAATGTATACATGTATGTATGTAGATAGTGTGTGTGTGTATTTGCGTTTGCGTTTGCGTTTGTGTTTGTGTGTTATATATCACGCTATATATATTGGATAAGTCGGTCACAAAAGATAGAGATATTTTGACGTAGATTGCGAGATAACTGATGATTTGTGACCACGGTGAATTCCACATGGAATTTAACGTTTTCGACTTGAATCACGTTTGAAAAATCAAGGACATCGTTTGGCTCACGAACGTATTTTTATATTTTGCGCGAGGTTTAGAAGGCTGCAGAGGCATTATAACGTCTTTAATTATGAAAAAAAAAATATTTTTTTAACTCATTGTCAGAGGAAACTCAGTGTCTGAGGATTTGTGAGATTGCCGATTACAAATAGGAGGTCAAACTAACTTATTTAACACTTTCTTAGCAGGTAAATTTTCAATTAATTTTTAATTGCTCTATCGGCTCATGAAATTTTGTACAACAATTCTGGGACACCCTGTATAGTAACTGAACGAAAAGTTCGTGTACGTTCCATGCGGTAGGAAACGTGTGTTAATTTAACAATCACGAACACACACATAATACTTTATCGATTGTGTTTTACATAAATAGAAATAATAATAATTCAGATTTTAAAATAATTCAAACTATCATATTGGAATTACTGTTTTAAATTCATAATTTTAATTTATAATTTGTAATCAGCAAAATCTATAAATCAATCAACATCAATTTAAAACAAGTCATATTACACGCAAAACTGATCTATTTAATGGCTAATCATATTAAATTTATCATTTTAAATTTTATAATTTTACAAATCCCTAATTAGTTTAGTGATTTTAAAAAATCTATAAATATTAACCCATACAGCACAGATCATTGCAACTACATTGCAGCAACATTGCTATGTTGCAAATTGCAATGTAACATTACGAAGACATTGTAGAGAAATAGATCCACAAAATGCCACTTTGTAGCAATAATGTTATTAATATTGTGGAAACATTTCAAAATCGAAATTCCATAATTTAATATAATAATATATTTTAATACTATAATACTTAATAAAATTATTTTTTGCAACATTTGTACATGACAAATGTTAACAATAACGGTTAACAATAATTTTAACCGACTAATCAGAAGGAGGAAATAATTTGGCACCTCTCTGATATTTAGGATTCTACTCTATAGTCCATACTCGCGCATTATCTCTGACAACTACGTATGTTCATGTGTAGAATCACGTTGCATACGAGATAAAAGGTAAATGCTTTTCGATAACATTAATCTTTAATTATACACTCGTGTATGCTGTTAAAATTCTATATCTATTTTAATCTATTATAATAAAGAAAATATCATATGCCTATCTCAGGATTAATAATCTATAACCTCAAAATTACTAAGATAGGTTAGAAAAGTTGTAGAAAAATTCTTTTTATCTATGATACATCTTTGTATAGATGTTTCTTATGTGAATGCTTTTTGTCTTTATTAATTTTTTATTTTGCAGTAGATATACTTGCATTCTAACAAAACCAGTACGTGAATCATTATACTCAATTGTGTGTAATATTTAGACTAATAAGACGCTTAGCTCATAAAGCTTATTACATATGTCTTTATTTTCAAATAAACAAGAAGTAAGAAGTGCGCGACGGTCCTGAATACCACATAGATAAGAGTGCTTATTCGTAGAGTAAGTAAGAGTGCTTATTTTACCATAAATACTTTATGATAAAAGAAACAACTTTTTCCTTTACCAAAATTCCGTCCGACAAGTAGTTTTCACAGGCGAGCAGGTTGAAATTAACGAATAAGCACTCTTATCTATGTGGTATTCAGGATCGTCGCGCACTTCTTACTTCTTGTTTATTTGAAAATAAAGACATATGTAAATAGTAAATGTTGTACTATGCTTTCCCAACTTTACTTTTGATAATTAATTTATAAATTTTTTTTAAATTGAAAAAATTATTTTTAAACTTAATTAGAAAATGTACATTTTTTTCTACAAAGATTTTTTTAAATTTTCATGTTGATATAACACATGACTTTTTGTTATCATTTTTTATTTTAACATCATTATTATTTATTGTTTTATTGATTATTCATAATAGAGACTTTTGTAAAAAATATAGCGTTAAAATTCATTCAAAATATCTTTTTTGGCAATAAAATTAATTTCTCACAAGATTTTTTTAATTATTTTCCAAAAAATTCATAAATATTTATATTTACAAGTAATTTTTTAAATTAATATATTTAATTAATATTTATACAAGATTGTAACACGAAAGTCTGCCTTTTTAAACAAATATTTGTGATTGTGATTAAAGCAAAATAAAAATTGACAACTTATATAATTAAAGTTATTTATCTAAAAAAAAATATTTTTATAACATTTCTATTTATTCTCTTTTTTATAAAAAAAATAAAGTAACTTTTCATTTTTTTCTTCGGGAAGGAAAGGAGAGTTGAACTAATATTCAATACTGTGGTGGAGAAATTTTAGAGATTGATATGATTTTTCATAATTTTTTTGATATAATTGATGTAATTTTATTGTTCTAATGTATTATCTATATATAATTTATTTGTTTGTAAATATATTATCTCTTCGCAAGAAAGATGCTTTCGTCAACGGTCATATCACGTTGAAACGTACAAGTTCTCGTCCGATCACTTAAGTCAAGCAACGTTGAGCACGGTCAGTACTTAAATGGGTGACCGTTTGGGAACACCGTGTACTGTTGGCACTTTTTTTTAAATTTATTTATTTTATGTGATTAAAATTATTTATTTTATATCATAATTACATATTATCTACTATATACAAATAATTAAAATAATATAATATTGTATATAAATATATATACAAATATTACGTATTATAAATATTATATTATACTATAGATTTTATATTTATTTTTTATTTAATTATATTCAGAATTTGGACTAGATAAATTTACTTTATTATGCGCATGCAGCCAGCAGATGGCTTCATGCATGCATGGAGATTTCACAACCATATTGNAGCTAATCAAGTTAGAAAGTGTCAAATTTATCTGTTTATAAGTATATCATCTCTTTATAAGAAAGGCGTTTTCATCAACGATCATATCACATTGAAACGTACAAATTCTCGTCAGTTGGACGCCATCTTCGCACGCGAACGCACGTATTTTCTTTGGTGTGGGCTTAACCTTTAGAGAATACTCTGAGTATATCAAAATCGAAAGCTTTGGCACTAGTTTATTCTCAGCGAGTAAAGTGTCAGTTTTTAAAGTTAACCAAGGTGATACCGAGAACAATGCCAACAAGATTGGCTATGAGAAAAAGAGAGGCTCAAGCAATATAACCTCACTTTCGAAGTTGCCACAAACAAAAGTGGCGAACATAGATGATCTAATCGAGAAGTACCCAGTATTGAAACTGGATCAGAAGGGCGAAGCGCTAAAAAAATTACGCCAACATCTAGAAAAAAGCAAGAAGAAGAAATTTAATCCAACACCTAACCTCAATCTGACTCGAGTTAGGAAGCAAACAAAACTGCCTTCCACAGACCTACTGGAAAAGATAGACCATAGGGACAACAATCAGAGTCAGGAAAACGAAGAAAATCAGCCAAAAAAATTCATCGGATGCCAAAAAATTAGATATGATTCCCCAGAAAACGTACCCACCAAACGAAAAAGATTCACCAAGATATAACATACAAACGAATAATAAATATGCTGTACTTACAGACATAGCAAACGCCATGGATACAACGGATAGTGGAAATTTCATCACTTATTTAAGAAACAAGAACAGAAAAAAGAATTACGCAGTCAACGACAAGGAGACAACAAGACGTATCGAGCAGGAGAATACACAAGGTAGTCAAAAAGATCCTACTCACCCGCTGGAAAGGATGCAAGAAAAGCAGGACTCAGGAGGCAACGGAAAAAGAAAAAAGAAGAGAACCCCCTTAACATCTTATACCAAAACCCAAGAGATAAGAAAAAACGAATTTTAAGTGAGCTAGGACAAGTGCGCTTTTTAATAAAAAAGATAAATAATAATAGGCACACGCTACAAATGTTCTCAGAAATAGACTATTACAAAGCAAAAAAACTGTTGGAATTAACAAACACATGCTATTATACATACACCCCCAAAAAAGATAAACTAGTATCAGTACTCTTAAAGAGATTACACCATTCATATAATCCCCAAGAAATTTTAAGTGAGCTTCAAACATTTGATACGGAAGGTTTGAAACTTGTTAAAGTGTCACACTTCACAACTAAAAGATCCGTTTCTAAAAACATCTTACTCTATATTTTTAGTGTAATTGAAAGCAAATTGTCAATACATTATGTAAGATACTAAAATCACAAAACCCAGATATATTATAGTATTCCTCGCCGAAACAAAATTTAAAAAAAATCACGTCATAATGATATTAAAGGAAAGGAAAGGTTTTCTTCCTCTAGATAATTAAGTTACTTACGGTACTATCGTCATTTTGCAACAATATTTGATAAAGCACATTTCTATAAAAGTGCCTTATATAGCAGTTAAATTTTATTTTTCTTTCTTCTCTTCATAGTTTATTTTTGTATATAACACTTTAATTTATCCAAGCGATACCGGAATTTTTTTATGTCCTTTTTTTATCCGTTTTTTTTTTATTAAATATGATAATATTAATATTGTAAAATTGCACTTTAATTGTAATTCTTATAATTTATGTAAAAAACATTCCTACTGTAATTACTATATTATATCATGTAATCGCAATCTTACATTTCTAAGAGTTGCTCTACAGAGCCCACAGCAATCCCACTCACGTATTACTGGTTTATTGGTTTAGTCTTATATAAATACTGTATAAAGAAAAAAATAAACAATTTAAAAAAAGTACAAGTTCTTGTCCGATCACTTAAGTCAAGCAACGTTGAGCGGTTAGTACTTAAATGGGTGACCGTTTGGGAACCGTGTACTGTTGGCACTTCTTTTTTTAAATTTATTTATTTTATGTGATTAAAATTATTTATTTTATATTCTAATTATATATTATCTGTTATATAAAATTAATTAAAATGATAATNTATAATATAATATAAGTATGTATATTATTAATTTATTCGATTACATTAATGTATTATATACGAAAATTGCTCAGAAATGATAATGTCTTACATTTTTTCTCAGTCAATAATAAAGATGAAAAAGTGAAATTTTATATGCTACAGATTTGAAAATTCTCTAAAATGTACTATTAAGTATTTATTACAATTTCTTCCTCCGTAATTAAGAATTCAATTACAGCTCGTTGTGTGTAACGCAAGTCGTAAACAGACACACCATTTTAATTATTCAGCTGTGCTATCTGTCGAAATACTGTGCAATTTCGTGAACAAACGCAGGGTATATCAAATTTGTAGCATGTAAAATTTCACTTTTCTCTCTTTGTTAGTGGCTGAGAAAAAAGTATAGGACATTACTTTCTGAGCAACTCTCGTACATATGTCTGACATTTACAAAAGCCAAAAAAAGAATAAGAAAAGAATATGCTTGTTACTTATTAGATTAACTTGCAATTAACTTCTACAAGTTATATCATTCAGACTGCAATTTATTTGATGATACAAATGTTTTAAAATGTTGATTACTTTATCCTGATTAATTAATTGAACGCTTTGAAATATTAATAGTACCAAGTAATCGCAGTTTCAATCAGTTAGAGTCATAATGCGCAAAATATAATAAGTAAGAAATAAATAAATTTTTAGTCTTAATTATGTTGTGTAAAATTGCATTTATAAATAATAATATAATTGTTAGTCATATGTAATAAAAAATATGTGTATTGGTAAATTGAAACATTTCAAAAATATGCAGCACGTTATTCTGAAATCCCTAATCAAAATCTATCAATTGTAAATAGCTGAATAAGACAAAAACATAATGAAAAAGAGGGAGTAATAAATAAGGTTTAATTTTTAAAAAATTGTTTTAAATTTAAGTACTCCTGATAAAAAGTAATTCCAAAAAAAATTTCTTTTTTGTCTTTTATGTCTATTTTTAGCTAGTTTCAACTGGATAGTAAATAATATTAAATATTATATATTTATATAAGATGTCCTAAGATGGAGAAACAGTCAATATTTTGAAAAGTAAAGTATCGATCATTTTAAGTAAAAATGTTCATATAAATAGAAATTTCCTATTTCCGTTTCGAGATATTTCCGAGATAGAGCTATTTGTATTCAATCGATGGATTGATTGTAACAGTGCCATTAACTGACCACTAAAGTCTTAAAATCTAATTCTGTTGGATTTTTGTGTATGAGATTGGCTGAAGAGTGAAGTGTACAGAGGAAGAGTGGATACACGAGACTCACTCACATACCATAATGGATGTTCTTGCTCGCATAAAGGATCGATGCACTCAATGTCAGACGAGCTATGTTCTCATAAAAATTGAAAAATGCATTAGTGTTGTCGGTGGGATTTTTGAAAATTTATTATAAAGTGTAAAAAAATGTGTCATTTGAACAAGAATGAAAAAAAAATAGTATCACTTTTTTATCAATAATTTTGAACCTATAAATTCAAACAGTTCTATTTCGGAAACTGCAATAAGATGCATACTTATATGAACATTTTTGCTTAAAATGATCGATACTATAACTTCTCAGAATAATATCCTTTCTTCTTGGACACTTTGTGTAATTAGAAAAAGTGAAAATTACTTGTTCATCATGAGCTAGAACAGTTCAATACAGAACAGTTAAATAATGATGATGCATACAATTTTATTAGCTCATAATAGTCGGCCATTAGATTCAATTTCTACTAATGCTATTAATTTTATTTTATAGTAATAGATTAATAATAAATATCTTTAGTGATATAAATATTCAAATGAATTTTATTACCAAAAGGACAAAGTTTGCATCTCGATTTGTTATTCCCTCAAAATTCTGGACCACCGAGATGTTTTCGTTCTAGAAAAATATCTTATCAGAAAGATTTGACAGAGAAGATCGTAACATTTCGCAATATGTCTATATTGCGATATGTATATTGCGCAATATATGTACATTTACTGAGTATATACATGTATTTATTGAAAAATATGTTTTAGTTTCATCACAAGTTATCTTCACAAATGGCTGTGATTAATCGATTCACGAAAGGTTAATGCAATATTTGATATAAAACTGAGAATGCATGTGAATCGCGTGAAAATAATTGTTAAGTAAACATTTTTCGTAGAATATGAGAGATGTGATCAAAAATATTGTCATTTCAGATTTTAATAGTAAAAATGCAAAAATAAACTCGCATTTATTGCAACATTGGACTGTAGCACGAAGAAAGGATTTAGCTTAATGAACAGAAAATAAGATTATTGTCGAAGAGTTTAAATGTTGATTCATATTGCATAATATATGCATGCTTGCTTTCAGTAATATAATCGCGTTTATATATATCCTAATGTATGTACGCCCTAAATTCCGTTATTTCACAAACATTATTTTGATTAATCGCAACACTCGCCAGAATGATAATAAGCTTGGTATACTCGTAGGCATACTTCGCGCAACTTTCGTGCAGGCGAGTAGGAGTTTATCATGACGAATAATTCGTAGATTGTCCAAGTAGATATGCAAAAATGAAATATCTTGCGATACGTCATTCATGCCCTAAACGTTACTAGTTGTTCATCAATTGACTTTGCATGACATTCAAAAAAAGCAAAATGTCATCCGATAAACGGGATTTGTCAATATAATTTATAGAGGCGAAAAATAACAGTTTAATTTTTTTGCAAGCAAATTAAAATTAAATTTATAAAGCAAATTCACGCAAAGGAATAATTAAGCTTTTCATTCCTGGTTCTGCCATGCGATATGGAGAATTCAATCAATTGATAATGACATCATAATGATCATAATTTAGTGAACGATCATTAATGATTATTTTCAAATTCAAATAATGACGATTATTGATTATTATTGACTATTACTGATTATTATGCAAAAATCAAAGTGCGATGTTAAGAAAGCATCGCATTAGGTGAATGCATTGAAAAAAAGCTAAGGGAATAATATAATTTTTTGCAGCGCCTAATTTGAAGTGAGTACTAACAATATTAAATCGTTCGAAAATTCTTATCGGTTTTTACATAAACTCATTAAAACTTTTTTATAGGATTGAAAAGAGCTTAGTATTTCTTGAATTCTCAAATATTTGAACTTTCTGTTCTAGAACCGTTCAAATATCTAAATTGTGAGATCTAAAAGAAATTACGGACAAACCGAGAAAACTTTTACAACAACTTTTAATTACTACTCTCTTAATTGTTTATAGCTCTTTGGGAATAGAAATTCTGTAAATAATTATATGTTCACGATTATGTCTCCCATTTGAAATATATAGACAATATATAAATAATATACAAAATATTATAAAGATATATTTTTATATACAAGGTGAACTCTAAGTACAAAATTTTTTGTACTTAGAGTTCACCTTGTATATAAAAATATATCTTTATAATATTTTGTATATTATTTATATATTGTCTATATATTTCAAATGGGAGACATAATCGTGAACATATAATTATTTACAGAATTTCTATTCCCAAAGAGCTATAAACAATTAAGAGAGTAGTAATAATAAAGATATTTCTTGACTTATTTCATAAAAAAAATGTCCTATGAACATGTGTCCTAAAATATTTTGTTCTTAAAATACAGGGTGCCAAATTTCAGAAAAAAATAAAAATTTTGAAAATGTAGAAAAAAAATACTTAGAGATATTTTATTCCAATTTGATGTGTGTACATGTAAGTTTGAAACCTTTTTGTAGTACCGATAAAACATTTTTAGATCCATCAGGGGCGTGCGTATGGATAATCATATTAAGTTTTTTTTAATGAAAGAATGGAAGAACGCCATTGTTTTTTCCAAGTTTAATATTTTTTTGGAAATCTTGAACTAAAACTCTACAAAAATTGCTTCTTATGTTTTTTTGGATGCAGTAAATTGTTGTCTGGTTAAAGTAAAAAATTGAAATTAAAAGTGTAAATAGCTTCACTTACGCAAGAAAAATGAATCCTAATACCACATACACGCACATTAATTTGAATAAAATAATTCTACGCATTTTCTTACATTTTCCAAATTTTCAACTTCTTTCTTAAATTTGACACCCTTTTGAAAACGAAGCACTTTAAGATAGATATTCATAGGACATTTTCTTCATAAAATAAGCCAAAAAATATTCCCTTAAATTCTTTGAACTTATTTAGGATTCACCCTGTGTACAGATACATAAATTATTTACCATATAATAGATATAACAGCTTTTACATGTTAAACTGAATAAAATGTCCTTTATTTTGCGATTTTCTCGTGTAATTTAGTGACAAGTGTAAGTAACTAAATGAAATGTGTTGACGAATCTACTACTGAACATTCAATTATAACCATTTCCATTCTTCTTCTTCTTCAATCTTCCATGGTAGACTTTCGCCTGTTTTTCTTCGGTTTGTCTCAACTTTTCATCAGTCCTAGTCCGAGGCGAATCGGTACTTTGAATAATATGTTTTTACGTCTCCGAATAGGTTACTGGCCTGGCTCTTCGACGAATTTTCTGCCGGGGTTTATTCCTTTAAGCGGAGATGATACTTTCGGATTGCTTTATTCCACCAAGAGATGACGATCGAGTAATAAGTTCTTAACAAATACGTATTTGTTTTTACTGGATTTGAACTTGGATCTTTTAGTTTATAGAACAACGTACATTTCTTTGCGCCACAATCATCATTGCTATTTCCATTCGTTTGGTAATAATTTATTCTCGACGATTAGTAGTGAAAACTATAATTAATAACACAGAAGAAAGATATTCACGTGGCTTTCATAAAATTTAACTTTCTAGATTGTATACAGAGTGTCCCAGTAACCGTACTTCCTCTCATGTGGAGGAAGCTTTGATTAAGATGAACAAAAAGGTATATATAATATAACCTATAATATTTTGCAATGATATTCGCAATAATTTTAAAAATTAATTTTTAATTTTTAAATGATTGAAGTTAACATTGTCTTGCGTTTCTAACTTTAATAGGTTTTATTGTGTTTTTTCTTATAACAAATCGATAAAATAACATATTAAAAAGTTTTTTGAATTTTTTGTACACACTTTGATTATTTTTAGAAATGTTAAAGAATATACTATAATCCTTTTATTCATAGAATGATTGATAATTAAGGATCATAATTAACTATATGATTTTTATTGTCTATATACAATTAATAGATACGAAAAATTTTTATATAGTACGTAAAGATTTTTAATAGGAAAGGAGGCCAATTTTATACAGTTACGCTTATACTGATCGTTAAATTGTGCGGATGTATGCTCATTAATAGGTCTTTATTAATTAATTTCTCAGTAATCGTGAAAATCGCAAAATAATACAAAACTTTTCTATATTCAGTTTAACTCGGTATTATACCTGTTATACCTATTATGATCCTGTATATATAAAGTCTGAATTTCAATAAATTTAATTTAAACTTTGAGGTAAGCTTTGGGTTGTTCGGTAACGTTAACATTCAGCTTTAAGCCTTTCTGTTAGCAAATTAACGGCAGATACAAACAGTAGCGTCTGGGCAAGGAGAGGGGAGGGGCAGGGGACTTTCTCTGAAGAGAGTGAGCGAAAAGAAATGGAAATAAAACCTGGGCACTTGCGTAGCTCCGAATCGTTCGTCTTACCTTCGCTGTTCTCATCCTCTGTTGACTTGGCCGATTGTAGCTTCGCGCATGGTTGCTTCGCTGCAATCAAAATTCGCAGCTGGCACCGCGTTCTCTCTTTTTCTTTTCTTGCCTTACTTTTCTCTTTTCACCCCACCCACCCTCCCCTTCAATGGCCTATACTTTTACTCGATCGACTGACCCTCCGTCATAATCGATCCACGTAATCCTAATCTCAAGGCTAGTCGAGAAATTCTCAAAGACTTCTACTGCGTGCTTATCCATAAGTGTACATGTGCAACTATTGAAACTCCTCGACATTTTTTTCTCAAATGTCCAATTCTACTCTCGATCATATCGCGAGATATCGATAAGAAATTAAAGTAGGAACGATGATTCATACATTTTTGAGAGTTAAATAAAAAGGGAGATTGTTTCCGTTGAAGTTTTTCGAAGGATCGGCGTGTATGATGCATCTTCTAAATCTCTAGTGGTATCGTGAATATATATATATATATATA
>JAJVSH010000199.1:72038-92768 GCA_021460005.1 Tetramorium alpestre | reverse complement strand
AGTTCGATCATAATTATGCTGAAGGGTCTCGTCCGGATGGACCTCCCTCCCTAATCCTTGTTGGACCTCATTTTCCCACCCATTCACTTTAGTGGCGACTTACTGGCCTTTACTGTTTTGAAATATGAAGAAACAAGGAAGATGCGCGCGGACCTAGGGATATGCGTGGGCCTAGGAGGGCGCACGGGATATATTCATATCATAGCACGTTTTTTCTTTCTAGTGGAAAATTTTTTAAACTTTCTGTTGGCTCGACGTGCAGGGATGCACGACTACATAGTTAATCCATCCGGACGAGACCCTTCAGCATAATTATGATCGAACTTCACTCGGTGAGTTCGTTTAATCAATAAATTATTTAATAAATGACTGATTATTAAATAAAAATAATTTAATAAGTTGTAAATAAAACTCAAACATTACTTCAGTTTAATAATATAATTAAATAAATATTATTCTACATTTTTAATTTATTCTTTCATATGGTATCATTCGATTCTTTTTAACTATATACAAGTTCGAAGACAACGTATATTTTTAACTTAGCCATCATTCACTGCATCAATTAAAATATATTGCAAGGTTTTCGGTAGATGAACGGATCAATGGTTAAGGCTTCCATAATCTATTCAAGCAAATATCGAGTCTATAATATCTCTTACGTTGAATGTAAATTATTTTTATTCAAAAGACAAAAGTAATAGTAGTAATAGATAGTAAAGCGTGACAAAATACAATTAAACCAAATTTTCACTAATATCATCAACAATCAGTATAAATACTGAAATATAATTAAAACTTTTTTAAATTTATTTCTTAGATTTTTATTTTTATACTCGTTACTATATTTTTATTGAAATTTGTATTAATTTTCTTTTTTCCTTGAAAATTTTATTTTTTTATATTTATAATTATTTTTAATAAATTTCAATTTCGAGCGACAAAGAATTTTATTTTTAGACAAATAAAAGGACAACGTCCTAATGAGCATCTAATAATTAAAAACAAATATGAATTCTCAGACAATAAACAGTATTCGTTCCATTGCGCACAAATAACTATTGATTTTTCAATGTTTATTTATTAATGGTAATATGGGAACAATATGTTAACCTTTATCATAGATTGTCGTGTTCGACACGTACTTCACATTTTATTTTCTTTTTTAAAATGGTATAAAAAATTAAAAACTATCGGAAAAATCTAATGTTCTATTATTTGATCACTCATAATTTTGTCGCATTGATAGGCCAAAACACTGTAAGTGTATGGTATAATAACAAAAGTTTTGAAACTATCTTTTCAGAAAAAGAAAAAACAATAAACACATCAAATGAAAAAATAATATTTAGCTGGATAAAAATATTACAAAAGTGTTTTCTTATTAAAAGAAATTTTAATGTTATTTAAAGTTATTAAAAAAATAATAACTTGAAGCAAATAATATAATATGAAATATATTACAATTTTATTATTTAAATTTATTTTCCTAAAAAAAGATATCACAAAGTTGCACTAATTAAAATGAATTTAATTCATTATATTCATTATATAAATTCTAAAATTCATCAAAATAATATAAATATAAAATATCATTGATTTTTATATATATTTAAATTATAATATGATATTTTCATTATATAAATTCTAAAATTCATCAAAGTAAATATAAAATATTGTTGAAAAGATTTTGTATCATATTGATTTATTACTATTTTCGTAGAATTATTAAACATTTCATTTTTTATGCATCAATTTTGTATGCGCGCGCGTGTGTCTGTGTATGTGTGTTGCATATGAATGTATGTATGTATATTGCAAGTATTTCAATATATGATATCTCAAATACCTAATTTCATTTGTCATATCTTTTACAAAAGTCCGTGTCAAATCGCACTAGAAAGAGGATATACGTTCTGGTACGAGCCTTTTATATTTAGATATTTCTCGTGCTAAATGTGACAATAAAGTCAAATTTAGCATTGAAAGTTGAATTGATTGAAGTGTTGAAAAGTTGAAGAAATTGAAGTGTTAAAGACTGATGTTTTTATTTATTAATTTTCTCATATTAGTTCTCACACTACATCATACAAGTTTTTCGATGAAAGTACGAGTGACTTTTTATCCTGCGCATCTTCGAATGCATTGGAATCTAAACTGTGCATAGTATACTGTAAAAAGCATACAGGAAGTAATAGGCTGTTGCCCGAAACGAAAGATAAAAGTAAAGAAAAAAAAAAAAGAATATAGCTAGAATACAGAAGCTAATGAGAATAACGACAAGACAAAATATATAAAAAATAATTTAGCTTGTAAAACAAAAATAAGAATAGGAAGGAAAATATCCAAAAGTAAGCTTAAAGCGAAAAGAAGACTTAAGAACAAAGAACAGTACAGTTAAAAAAATGGCGTCAAACGAGGACTACAGATGTAAGTCTAGATCAATTGGAATAAAGCATAGAGACGGGAGAGGAATCAAATAGATACAGAAATTGACAACTTTTGAGAACTACCAAATATATGTAAAAATTCCCAGATAAATAAGAGCAAGAAAGTTACACAATCAATCACTTGTGAAAGAGTGTGATATAAAAATGAAAGAAGAAACAACAAAAAAAATAGAAAAACAATTGTGATTTGATGACGATTTTAAAGCTAAAAAGAAAGACGATTTCAAAGCTAGTAAAATTAAAGAAAAAAGTTTTAAATTACAAAGAAAGGAAAAACAAATAAAAATATTAAAATATCTAATTCGTAATATTAGGCGCAAAATTTCAGAATGATTAAACACAATTTCTAACAGAAATAATATTTAAAAATAAACAAAACGCAAATTTGTGTTTAGAAATAACGATAATAATGAAACTTTATAAAACTCGTGCATACGATGCATGTGCATTTGATCATTAGTACATTCTTATGTCGAATTTTATACAAGGACATCGCACAAGGACAATGGCGACTATAATGATACTTCTTACATACATTTTTACAGATTTGGACTTTGCGTTATAATATCTCTATTTACATTGTATGAAGAACAAAATAAAGATTTTTTTACACAGGAACACGAACTAGCGATTGAATTCATTAAAAACTTAACCAATCCAGTCATTATTGAGATCCGATAATCACATTTCGGTTCAATTAAGCTCGTGTATAAATTCGATCTGTCTTGCCGCTGCCGCATACACGAGATATAATTGTGTCCCTTGATTGATTGATATGATGAATGGAGTAAAGCACTCGTGAAAATGGAATAATATGAATTCATAATAAAAAATTTTATTAAATAGTTCGCTGCGTTCAAAAATAAGTTCAAAAATTAAGATTCACGTTGGTTTAAGATGTATGTCAGAATTTCAAAGATAACACCATTGTCATATTTGGCTAACAAGGAATCCCACGAAAGTGTTCCCCTCCGATTTTAATAAGCTTTGAATATATTGTAGTCTAGATAAAAATAAGAGACACATATTTTTTTGTACGTGCCTATACGTCCGTTTAGGGGGTGAAACATTCTTTTGAAAGAAATCAGTATTTTTCTTCCGAAGCGAATATCGTGAAAACTATAAGAGATACAAAAAAAATGTTCTGAATAAAAGTTAAATAGCTTCAAGAGTACTTCATAATAGTTAATTTAAAAAATAAAAATAAAAAATTTTTTATATTTCCCCAGCCACTTAATTTTTTTTCAAAATTTAAAATTTTTATAGAACGTCTTTAACTTTTATTATACTTCCGTGGGGTTTCTTGTAAGATGTTTATTAATGTATTTTGTTCTTACATGTAAAATTTGAATCCAATTTACCGTATCGTTTTTGAGAAATTATTAACTATCTGTAAGACATAATCTCTTATGGTAAACAGTGCACACATTGACCGTTTATCTATTACAATATTTTTTATATTAACAAGAACGAAATAAAAAACACATTATCGTAAATTAGATCTTTCAACGAACATATTAATCAAAAAAACATAATCAGTTTACGTATTTGCAGTAATATAAAGCTTTTTTAAAAAAGTAATGCAGATATTTATTAATATTATATATAAAATAATATATTAGAATTTATGGAATGTAGTTCGTCATTTGATGATACATATACATCTTTAAATGGAAAGCCACTGATCGGAAAGGAAAGGTAGTACATGAACGAATTTTGACATGAACTCAGACATGACTCAGAACAGCAGAATAATAAGTTCTTTCGCGCAAAGTTTTCGCGACATCGCATGCCTCTTCGCGACACGTCGGCATGTTCATTGGAATCATTAACAAGATTCGGGCATGATTATGGATATAACGAAAAGTTAAATGGAAAAGCGAAATAGAAAACTAAAAACGTCTACGAAACTTTTCGATTCCCATTTTTCGAGACATAAGTAAGATTACGGATGGAATTATGTATATAAAACTACAGGAAATTGTGTGGGCGTAACTAGGGCGGAGCAGGAGGGGGAAATCGCTTGTTCTTTCCTGGCACAGAAAATTTAAAAAAAGTAAAGATATGTACTTGATGCATGTAATCTACAGAATTCAACGAGTAAAGCCAGAATCTGAGTTTGATATGTTCTGTATAATCAAAAACCAATTACAAAGGATCTGCAATATGTTACGATTTTCGTTATTTGATAAATTTTTGTTCCTTCTTGAATAGAATCCTGGCTACGTTGATGCTGTAGCATCAACGATCATAAAAAGAAAAATTAGGATTAGAAAAAAACGATACCCTAAGGTGCAGAGGAATTTAATGGAATTTTATTTCAATATCTATTTGATATCTATTTTATTATAGAGTTCTTGATATTAATTTCCTTTAATGCTTTTATTTAGTTAATATAAAATTTTCTTTAACAAAAAGATCGAGACTTAAAATGGATAATCTTTGAAAACAAGAAGTTCCTAATGATAAAGGAGAGATAATGTTTAACAAGATTGTATCCTCTTAATTTTTGAGTTTTGGTTTAAAATCCCGATATTCGCTTAGAATTTCAGTTCGAATTTCTGCTATAAAATAATATAATATTAAAAGCTGAAAAGAGAAATATGATAAGCAATCTCTCTCGACATTTTCGTTAAAAGTTATTTTTGAATTGATTGAAAAAGATATGGTCGAACGACCGGATAATTTCGAGATACTCTGCGCAGAGCAGCTTTGGCATTCTTGTTCTCCTAATTCGGATAGGACAGACAAGCGGAGAGCAGACAAGCGAGAGAGGAACGGCTGTCATCGAGAACGATCTCTGCTAAAACTTTCCAACAGTTCTCCTGCATCGCGTGATGTTCGCATGAGCTGCAATGTGTATGTTTTCTATTTACAGCTTTATCGCCTGCATTGACCCCCTTTCCGCTCTCGTGATATAGCTAGATGATTTAGATAATTCTGTAAAATATATAACTTCTTCCGCAAATAAGATATATTAGAGTCTTACATTTCTCTAATTTGGAAACAATGATTAATGCCAAATGCACTATTTAATATTTTAGCGGACACGCAAGAAGTTCCAAGAATTTCATTGACCCTATTGTATTAATTATTTATTATCACAGTCCAGATAAATTTTAACTCAATATAAAATCATAAATAAACAAGCAAAAAAGCTGATGAGTAATTTAAATTGTATAAGTAAATAAATAATCAAAGGCGATTTCGTCGAATATCTCTAAAAATAGGTGAAACAGACATTCGTTATCCATTTACGTGTTTAAACATTTTACTTCTAAATCTACTTAGTGTGTATATCTTTTTTATGTTTCATATTTCTTTTCTCTATCGACTTTTTCCGTTCTATCGTAAAGTAATTTTCGATCGATCATACTTCAATGAAGCAGAAAAATCCAGTTTCTTAAGCAAATGTGCACTGATGTCAACATGTAATCATCAACAGCGATCCAATCCCATCCTTCTTTACCCCTCTCTTGCCATATATCGTATCATCTTGTCCCATTACTTTTTGGGGACAATTACCACTAATTGTAAGATTAAACAAGCTGAAATCTTTATGCAACTATATGGCGATAATAAGATATTTCATAGCATAAAATATAAATTTAAAAAAAATTTATAATATTTACAATATTTTAATAATTATATATATTACATGTAATATTTTATAACATTTCATTATATTTTATTTTTTAATTGTAAAACATCTTCATATAAACAAATACGTATTACATTAATACGAATTAATACCGTATTGTTATTGTATTGTTTAAAATCATGGACTATTTATTGACAATCATTTCTAATTGACGTCCAATGTATGCACGCACGTTATGTTGATTGTGAATATAATCTATAGTATAATCTTTTAAGTTCAAAATTAGTGCAACTGGCAAATTTACATCTAAATTTTCAACGCGGCATGTTTTTTTGTATATATTATTCTTTAAATAATATATACAAAAACATATACATTTTAGTTTGAGAATTCTTTTATTTTGAATATTTTTTTTCAACAATTATATTAGCGCAGATTCGCTATTTCAAATAATCGATTTTTAACAAATGTCGATTTTTAACTGAATCGATATCTAGATATCAAACATGAATATTATTAATAACAATAGCTATTGTTCTTAGTAACACAAAAAGCTATTGTTCTTAATTAAATCCGCATTTAAAGTACACATAGTGAACATTTAATAATATTCATTTATGAAATCTCATTAATTTTCTTTTTATTCATCTTCTTTCATATATTTTATTTGTCTTTCATTTATACTTTTATATTTGACCTATTGACATTTACATTTATTTTTTATATTGTATTTATCCAATTATATCTGTGCGTTGTCATAGTGACAAACAAAATGCATTTCCTGCGGAAGCGATTGTCGCATAATGGCCTGAGCGAATGATAGACTTGAGAAAGTTTCACAGTCAATTAGCGCGTATCACATTTAACATCAGATAATAACTTTCGACCGCTATCAGCGTTCACGCTCATTGCTTTTCAGGTGCACATTTCTAAATTCGCCCGCAAAGTTTAACGACGCGTTCGAAGTTTACGCGCGCGTGAGTCTGAAATTTTGAAATAGAATAATTGCGCAAACACAGGGATGTACGGCGCGTCGGACGCATCTCACCGCGGCAAATAATACTTGATTGCGTTCGCCGCCGCGCAATCGCCGTTATTCGCCTTTCAATGGGCGATGTCCAATTATTACGTTTCCAATGATACAAAACGACACGCAGCCAGCGTGTCGCCAAAAATTGTACGTCAATAAACGTACAGTAGGCGAGCATGCTCGCGAAGCGCTGGGATAACGAGTCGGAAGCAGATATAATTATTGCACGAAGCAATTTTGGGAACAATCCTCGTGCGATAATGAAAGTGCACAGTAACGCTGTTTCTATTTCGAAATTAGATTAAAGCCGATGTATGAGTAAAGCGAAACACTGTTAAGTATTAAAGGATCAAATTTAAACCAATTCCTTGAGTTAAGTAAAGGTAAATAACATTTTGTTATTTTTAACGAAATATGTGTCAAAAGTATTATTTTCATACAAAATATGCAGTTGTTATTTAACTCCGTTGTTTTAGTTAAATTAAAGACATGTTGAATAGAATCAGTGCGACCAAAAAAATGGTTAAAAATGACTCGAATTGAGTACAATTTTTAAACAGACGCAGTTGGAGATAAGTGTACAAAAGTTTAGTACAAAAGTAGTTAATATTGTAGTTGTTATTCAACTCCATTGTTTTAATTAAATTAACGACGTATTGAATAGAGTCAGTGCGATCTAAGAAATGGTTAAAAATGACTTAAATTGAGTACAATTTTTAAACCGACGCAGTTGGAGATAAGTGTACAAAAGTTTACACAGAATTATTACTATTAGCCTATCAAGCTCCAGCCTGGATAAAAAAAGTCCTCTCTTTCTATTTAGTTGTGTTTTCACATATCAATCCTACTTCACTTACTATTAATATTTTATTTACTATTACACTTACTACTTAATACTGTTGCAATTTGATATTTGATTACAAAATTAACATTGAAGGAATTTCATTCGATCCTAAAAAATAAAAATATTTTCTCCCTTGTGCAATTAAATCCTAAAACCTGCAAATGTCCGTTTGTCGGTCGAGCGATATGATACCCCAAGCGCACTTCACATATTCCTCGTATATCTGGGTGTTATACGCGACCGTTACGGTTCTAGAATTTTATTGACAGTTTCCCCGCGTGTCGGGTTCGAGTAATATATGTGTGTGGGCGTGCACGCGGCAGGGAGTAGGTAATAAAAGTCAACGTACTATACAATGCACGACTTGGCCCAAGTGCCACGAATATCGACGAAGACACCGGGCGGCGCGGCGGTGGTGCACTTGCAGAAATCGACTTTCCTCGTCCGCATTTTTCGTCGCAGCGACGGCAATTATGTTTCCTCGTGCATTCGCGATCCCCGCTTCGTCGCACCGAGGCGTGACAGAGGAGAGCTTATAAATAATGTATCAAGTGGCGAATATGCGTGGACGCTTCGCTAAACTAAATCACGCCGTACAACGAGGCCGTTGAAAGTTTTCCAAGGCTATCCCGGCAGTTTCCGACAGATTCTACAATGCACTTTAATCGCGAAGTCTCCTGACAGTCGTAACATGGTGAATTTTTCATATGTTTTTTAATCGTAGCCCACAGTGAAAGACAGGAATAGCGATTGCGCGACACGATCTTGCGCGAATCTAATTAGGGCACCCTCTATTTCGTGATTAAAAAACTGCAGGAACATAAGAATGTAAATAATTCTAATAGATCTATACAAATTAATCACTTACGTCCATTAAAATATCTACAATTCCGTTAGGCACGCTAAAAAAAGTTATAAGTTAACAATAACGAGTGCAATCGATCAATGGATAACCGATATATGTATGTATGTATAATATATGACATCAATTATTATAATAAACAATAATTATATAATATATACACATATATATATAGTATTTTACATATATACATGTATAATAATTATATTAATAATTATATAATTACATAATATGTAATATATAAATATTATACACATATATATAATATATTATATATAACATGAATGTAATTACAAATATATACATAACATATATATAACATAAATATAAACAATTAAATAGAAAGAAAATTAGATCAATAATAAGGGCTTTGCTAAATTCGCATTAATCGGAAGTCTCCTTTGCATTTTATCACTCGGCAAAATTGATGATTCTGAAATCGGATCGCCGCAATAATACGAGCTAGCCAAAGTCATTAAAGCTCATTTTTAATGACTGTAATGCGATGTGAAAAAACCTACGCCTCTGATATTTTGTTAAATGGCATAAGTGACACGTCGAGACGCAAAATCAATATCGGCAGCTCTAGGCCTCATCCTTTCCGTCGCATTGCTGCAACACGTGACGTAATCAAACTTCTCACACTTGCAACAAACTTACTAAAATACTAGCGATTCTTATTAGGTATTATTATATTTCTGGATATTTTACCGCCGAGTAATAACGAGGAAATTAAAACAAATTTCATTTCGAGATTGCAGCGAGTCGTATTTTTCGCATCGATGATTTTGTTGGAATCACTTATTCCGCGTTTAGGTACGAGTAGACATAAATTTGCAAAATATAGAATATAAAAGTATGCTGAAATGAAAGGAAAATTAATAAGAGAAATTGCATTTAAGCTCGAAAAAAATTCTGGAAGATAAATTGTATATCTCTTTGGTTTTTAAACAATTTTGAAATTAATCTGAATTTTATTCTTGTCATTCTTATTTAAAATTTCACAAAGTTATCTATTTATTAATTGCATTCATTTTTCTTACGAATTCTGTCAAGATTTAAATTTTTGAAAACCATTTTTTTATGTTATTTCAGTTTATATTATATTCTTCATTAGCCTAACTCTAATAATTCTAGATCTAAATTAAATATTATTGTATGTTCCAACATTTCTTCTATTTTTTCATATCTTTTTCTGTATCTTTTTTTTATTATATTCTTTATTATAAGACTGCATTTTGCATTTATGGCTCGAATTCTAAGCCATATTTTTAAATCGAAATTTTTTGAAATTTCTTTTTATGAAACAATGTATAATTCTACTTAAATCCAATCATTTTGTAAGATAGTCATCTCAAGAACACAATAATTCACGTATTTATATTAATGTACATGTATAAATATAAATGTACATGTATGTGTGCAATAAAATGAAATACACACATATGATACATACACATACCTATATACATATTTGCATGAACAGATATTTTTATGGAAAAATTTTTGCAAAATATACACATTTCGTATACATAAAATACGCATATTCAAAGTCGTTACTTATCATTCGCGAATAAACTGTTCGCAATATTGATGGAGCAGATTGCGCAATGCGCCCAAAAATCCCATCAATGCCATCAATAAAAAGTTTACATGTAAATCATATTTTTTAAATGATTTTTATCTGAAAATTTTAAGTACATACACGACGTATAAGTTATTCAATAAATGCAATTGTTTTAAAAGAGAAGAAGCAATTCTGTAGAATATATAATAACTAATTAATTAAATTATGCCAATGAAAGATAACTCGAAAGAGACTAATTAGAGGAAGAATAATTGTGCGTAAGATATTATTAATTAATGAAAATTAATGAAAATTAAAATTTTAGGTATTTAACAATTTTTAGATATTCAAAGTTCAATAGTAAGAATCAACATTTGCGGATGGATCGCGACGTGATCGTGCGTGCACATCGACGAACATGGAGCGAGTCCGATGGCGCAATGCCGGCTTTTCTCTCCTACCACTCCCTCCGTTGACGACGATTTGCACACCAGGGTCGATCCAGCCCGAGTGACCATACAATTCCACTACGGTGCATTATGCTTCGTAAGTCGCTGGCGGTAACGACAATCGAAATCGTCTATTTTAGAGATTACTCTGCACATGACGTTAAGATGACTCGGCACAAGAAACGTTAGAATTAATGGTTATTCTGAAGTTATTCTGAAAAATGACTTGCGAATATTGGAGCCGATCGATAAACAACATCTCTTCTGGATAGCGCGAATCGTAGTGCATTTCGTTGTAGTTTACGAATACGATTAGTCCGTCAATCGATGTAGAGTAGAGAGGGTAGTAAAAGAGCGTAGGAAAAAGGGTGAAAAATATTCGGAAAAATTACGCGGTACTAAAGCGGTTGATAAAATGGGATAATTTTCTCTCGCGGTTTTGCCTAATCATATCAAATGGAAGGTGAGATAGAAATGAGAATTTCTCCCGATTTTGAAGAAATTCTTGTTTCTCTGCAGCGAGATGAACTCAGAGAGCGTGGAAAACTTTTCATTTATGTTCTTACTATCATTTGAAAGTTAGAAACTTTCCTGTTATTAAATTATTTGCGGCTAGTTTTCTTTTTAATTTAATGTATTAAATTAGATAAAAATATTGAATTATTTTAGAAAGAGAGAGAGAGAGAGAAAGAGAGGGAAAAGCATTTGATTTGAATGTTTTTACCAAATAGCAACTTTAAAATTTTATGAAAACAATTTTTTTTTCGAAAGTTTGCTGCTTAAAAAACACCTCTACTTAGTTAATTAATATATTGCCTTTTCTCCATAATTTGAGAGATATTCTAATTAATTCTGAAAATTTCTTAATAATCTTATAATAGACTTACTATAAACATTATCTGATAAAATGGTCTCAATTAAAGAGACTGAAACGTTTCCGTTTTACTACTTATCCATACTTAAATTCTCACAATCGCCTACTTTTCTTTAATTAGAATTAATTAAGAATTAATTTGCTGCAACAGTAACTAGATATTATATATTTATTTATTCACCATTTATTAATTTAATGGTTAAATAATAATTTCATTTTCTTTTTATAATTTTAAGTTTCTTTGTAAAAACATAATTATTTATACAAAATATGAATATAATATAAATATTCTCCATTAAGTAATATGAACATATAATTTTTTTTTAAATTTCCGATAAGAAAAATACCTATCAAATATTTGAACCTTTATAAACCTCTCAAGTTTCATTAAAATCAGAGAGGAACATCTGAAAGCATTTTCTTATGAGTCAATTCTTGTTCGAACATCGTCACTTTTCGAGATTTCATAATATCAGTATATGTCTGATAAGAATTAAGTACGTCTCAAACGAATTGCAACACAATTACACACACAATATAACAAAACGTCTGTAATAGAAACTTGCAGAATAAATAAAACGAAGTACACCCTGCTCCGGCTCTAAAGGCATTTTTTACATTTTTATTCCTGTTATTAATATAATAAAAAGAGCCAATATTAATGTTGATTAAAATTTAACATACAATATAGTCGTGCGGAAAAAATGAAATGTTCTGACCTATTCTCTTCTTTCTCGATAACGTCTTAATCGATTTTCTTTTCGTCAAAGGAAAGGAAAAGACATGGCATCTTTCATTAATTATGATTGAATGAAAAACGCAAAGGCGAACATGTACTCATACAAGAATTGGAACATGTTTCCTCTGTTCTTTGTAATTTTCAATTCTGCTAATTTGTAACGTTTATTTGCAGATTAAAATGCGAATTGTATTGGGGAAATAATTGCAATACATATTGCAAAAAAATACATCATTTCTACAAAACATTTATTAATTCTAAACCTTCTCTATCTGCACGTATAAGTATGTAGGTCTGCACAGATTTTAAACACTGTTAATGTTATCAGATATTCAACTGATGTTTTACTGTTTGCTTAATATATTGTTAAACAATAGAAGGACATAAATTAATTATAGTAATTGATTACATTAGAACCACTCGTTAAGAAATCAGAAATGGTCTGACAGAATCTATTATTATAAATTCTTAAAAATAAAGTTATTAATAAAAAATTTAATAATAATTTATCAAAATATGATTAAAATAATTAATCAAAATAATCCATACTTTCAAAATTTTTAAAAATATTTTTATGTTTACGCAACGTCGTGCAATATGTAAATTGTTACGATCGCTTTAGATCTCAAAAGGCTGTGCCTTTTGCGATATTAACTGAAATATTTCCGATCAATTCTTCACTATGACAAAAATGGATGCAACAGAACGAACATCGTATAGGATAGGCTGACAATACGTGATCCCTACTATTGCGAAGCTATTCGACTTTTATTCGATTTCTGTATTCAGGGAAAATTTTGTCTCTCGTTTAACGATTGGGGATAACGTAGTACTTTGTCATATTTGTGACGGAAGTCTGATGCAACAGGACAAGATAATTTGTATCCTCCCGAATAACTTTCGTGTTATTTTGCTCGAATATCGTTCCTTAAAAATTGCTGCACGATATCCAGCGTACTTTGTTTTCATTAAATTACTTGGAGCGTCATATTTCTTCTTAAATTTAAATCAAAGTTGAAAAACTCTTTCTTGGAAGATATTAAAATAGGATTTATATAATCTCTTGAAATGATAAAAATTACTCGAGAAAAAAGAAGTTATTCACTACAAAATGTTTTCAATTCTTTATGTATTATTCTTTCTTTCATTTAATTTTCAGAGAACTGTAAAAACTTCTCATGACTCGAAAAGCGAATAGCCTAGTGAACTACCTGATGTGCATAAAAGCATCTCGTAATCGTTTCTCCGAATAAAAACAGTCGATGTATTTCGCACGAAGTCAGTAATTGAGAAAAAAATTGTGAATACACCTGAAACCGTTAAGCAAGTTCCCAGCAAGCACAACGAAAATATATATCGATTCGAACATGACGTAATATTACGGCAGTTCAACAGTTCCACAATGACGTAAGTTCTACGCTATATATTAGCATAGCAATCACAATACGGGATAATGATAATTAGAAATGAATATGATAATATTTGACAAAAAAAACGGATTCTGCCCTAATGAACTTCACTTTGACAAATATTGTTAAGGTCATTATGTGTTCCAAAGTATCTATGAATTTCCACGAATTACTTTGTAGCTTTTGGACGCTATATTTCGTAGAACGTATTCTTAGCAGATTTCCTATAATAGATAATCCATTTCCTAGAAATAAAGTATTATTCAAAGCAAATAGTACTTTGAGAATTTTATCATTTAATGTTTAATAAATATTTAAGAAAATGTCGCACATATACGTGAGCGGAATTATTTCAAGAAATTATCGAATTCCGAGGAAAATTCTTGAATTATTTTGTTTAAAACTTTTACGCGTGGAATTTCTGGGAAAGAAATTTGAAGAACATAAATTATTAAATTAGAACCTAAGGAACATGATATATTAATGTATAGAACATGTAGAAACAGTACACGGAAATGGACCTCGCTTCACGATGAGTCTGAAAAATCTATGTACAATAATAAACGAGGATTCCATATGGATTTTCAACTTTTTACGCAAAGCGAGATCCATTCCACGTCCGATGTTTTCAGTGCGAAATAATTATGGAATTAATAATAAGATAATTTTCTCTCTTTCCGTAAATAATTATAAGTATATTGAGTTGAAAATATATATTCGTTCAAGTTTAACAGTAAAATATTCTTAAGGGTCGCCTTTCAAAATCGTTGCGTACTGTTCGGAACTCCTCTGTCGCATTCACGTACAAACTAAGTTCAAACAATGGCAAACTACTTGCCTAATGAGATAGTTGATATTCTCCTCATTCTTGGGGAATATAATCGCAATTACGTGCTTCATGTGTTTATGATGAGCAGATATTCTGATCGGCAAGTTGTCAATACTGAGAGAAGATGTACATAAATTTTATTACAATATTACAAGCGGCGAAATAGAATTTAAAAACAATGATTTTTTTTATTATTATATTAGATATAGAGTTTATATTCATTTCAACAGTATTCATTAAATAGAACGAAAACTTGAATTCCAAGAGCTATTGTTCATCAATTATTACAATTTGTTCAATATTATTTATACCACGTTACATAATACACATTACACATTTTACAGACATTGATTAAGGCAAATCATAGAAAACATATTCAATTTTGTAGATAGGTATTCAATAAAATGATTTTTTTAATGTAAATATTTGTTTTAACGGTGAAACTAGTAGTGAATAACTCGAGGAAGGTATATTGCTACTAAGGTTTTCTAATCTTAACCTATTACGATTTTATTTATAGAGATTTATAAAAAATGTTATTATTGTTAATCACATGTTTCATGATTAAATTACATATAAAAGAAAAGAGATCTAGATCAAAGAATTACTTCAGAAGTATTGACAACTTCAAATTAATTAATGGATATAACAGACTTCAATTATGGATATAAAAATCACTTACAAAACTCACTCAGGAACATTTGATTTAGAACAGATATTGATTACCGATTTTGTCTTCATTAACCAGATTAACATTTTGTCTTGCTTTAATTGATAGGATCTAAAACCTTTTCTCTAAGCATCGCGCATGATCTTAAATTGGTTTTTAACCAATTATAAAATGAGGTTTAGGAAAAACCTAACTAATACAAAGTCTTATTTTGAAACATTTATAATGAAAAATGACAGGTTTTATTTAAAGAAAATAATTTCGTACCGGTTTAGATCGAGACATTAGTACATATCATATCGTGTCTTCGTGAAAATCAGAAAATCTTTCTATACAAAATTTCTCTATATCATAAAACTATTTTCAATAGAAGATTTTATTTTTGAGAAATCTCAATTTGTAAAAATAAAAAAACATCCTATTAATTAATTAATTAATTAATTATTCCAATTCCAATCTCTAATTATTTCTAATAATTTTGCTACGACAGGTGTACAATTTCCAAGAATAATTACGCCTTCATTAATATTATTTCTCAAATAATGTTGATAAATGTTAATTGTTACATTAACTGTGCAGCGAACTTTATTGTTCGGCATAATTGTAAAAGTTTGTTACGGCAATTACATGAAACTAATAAATCCAAAATCTACGTATTTTGTGCGAAATGAAAAACGGAAGAGATGATTTTGACAATAAAACGATTGTTTGATCAAATTTATGTCAAAAATATTGCTTTATGTCGGAAATAAGAAAATCCATGCACATACGATGTAAATCACGTTGAACCTTGTGCCATAATCTGAGAATCGATAAAGTGATTCGGTTTCGATAAGAATGCTCGACCGGAGGAAGCATAATATTCGATCGGCCTTGAACCGATAAAATAGCGGAACACATCACGAATTGATGTTTACAATAGCATATCAATCTTATAAAATCTTATAAAATCTATCAAACTAAACAAATCAACCTTTTGCACAATTGCAATAAGAACTAATTAATTACACATTATACTTACTAGCTATCGTATAATAGAAATAATAAAAATAATGAAGAAAATAATAGAATTTCAATCAGAAGCTCAACTTTTCACATAGAGACCATTATAAATTAAAATCTCTTAGTTTTCAAATTAACAAAAAAGCCAATTCATAATTAATGATGTGAAGAATAACTTTTTTGCTAGTTATGAGATACTTTATTAAATAATATTTTTAGACTTTAAGCAATGATATATGCGATATTCACATATATTCTGGTCGTCTTTTTTCTATATTTTATCTTGCATGTATCGAGAATAAATTACACTTTATACCATGCATCGTATGTTTTACATGTCATAAGCACCAATTTATTAAACGATTATATCCATATACAAAATGTGTATATTGTAAATTACTATCGACAAAACATAGAAGTGCGCATGAAAATATAAAACATTCATGGATTTTTATAAACAAATTATATCGCATTTATATCTAATAGCCATTTATTTGTATTTCTATTTATATAGCAAATTTAAAAAATTTGCAATTTTTATATAAGAAAAATTTTTAATTTTTTTTATCTCATAATTTTTTAAACTGACTTTTTAATTTTTTTTTGTCATTAATGAAGATTGAATGAATTGAAAGAGATAAAATCACAAGGCAATTGGAATAGCGAATGCCGTCAGTTATTTACAACTTTTTTAAAATCATCAAGATAAAAATAAGGTATAAATTAAGGTATAAAATAACATATAAATTTTGCTTGCCTACTTCCCTTGAGCTCCTTTTATACAGCTCATCATTAAAAAAGATTGCCCCAATTTTCTCCGCTTCTAACCATTCTCGCTCTTTAAATGTTTTAGAACAATAATTCACCAACATTGCTAGGTAATTATATTTATTGTCTCATTAGCAAATATAAACGAGCAAAGATATCTGTGCTTTTGACAAAATATTGCTAACAAATGATAAAATTTTAGGAAATTACGTTATCACGTTTTTATTATGAAGGCTGTTTGGAAATTAACTTTCGGTGGGCTGATAAAATAGAACAAAAAAACAAGGAAAATATTTTATCATGTATAAATATACACTACTTCTCGACGTAATCACCATTTGAATTGAAGCATTTGCCACAATGCAGAACAAACTTTTGTTATACCCTTGTCAAAGAACGTTGCCGTCTGGGACCTCAGCCTGGGGTCTCAGCATGGGATTTCGTCCTAAAACCGGTCATCATCTCTTCGTTGTCAGAACATGCAAATACTGCTGTAGAAGTTCTGATAGAAGTTGTTCCATTAGCTACCCTGTAGTTCGGACCTTGCATCGGGTGACTTTCATCTGTTCCCACGGATGAAAATGTAGTTAGAAATTTAGCGAAGACAGCGAAAGGCTGACGATCGGTATCAGAAATTGGCTGAGGTCTTGAGAGCAGCATTCTTTGACAAGAGCATGTACAAAAAGCTTGTGCCACATTGACAAATGCCTGAATTCGGATGGTAATTATATCGAGTATATACAGGGTGTCTGATTTAAGGTTGCCAACCCGAAAACTGGAGGTAGATTGAGCCAAATCGAAAAGAAAAGTTATGTACCATTTTGCAAAATTCGCAATAGATATTGAATTATTAATGATTAAAAATCGCTGTATTAGCCCGGCCTACCACCGAATACAAACGCTCGAAAAGATATGACCGCCCAGCGTCATTGTTACCAAGATCGAGAGGAGTTGTTTGGCAAAAAACAGGGGGACAATCGCAGCTCAAAACCGCCGCTTTTAGGCATTGCCGCGTTTAGTAAACATCTTGGTAACAATGGCGCTGGGCGGNCGTATCTCTCCGCGCGCTTGTATTCGGCGGTAGGCCGGGCTAATACGGCGATTTTTAATCATTAATAACTCAATAACTATTGCGAATTTTGCAAAATGGTACATAACTTTTCTTCTCGGTTTGATCCAATCTACTTTCAGTTTNCGGGTTGGCAACCTTAAATCAGACACCCTGTATATATATATATACTATACTCGATATAATATATATATATATATATATATAATATATATATAATATATATATATATATATATACTATACTCGATATAATATATATATATATATATAATATATATATAATATATATATATATATATATAAAATATATATATATATATATATACAAAATAAATTTTCTATACAATAAAATTTATAAAATGTTTTCCTTGTTTTCGATTTTACTTTACCAGTTCACCGGATGTCCATTTCCAAACTCTCGTATTATTAAAACAATAATTTCATTTATTGTGTGAGAAACTACATATAAATATAATTTCCCTGGGGCTATTCGGATCATAACTGTAGCTTGAAAGTTACTATGTAAATTAAATTCAAAAGTAGATTTTAAATTAAAATTAAAACGATTAAAAATTTCGTAAAAAGAAAACGTGAAAGAATTTTAACAGAAACAGGAAAATAAAGTAGAAGTTAAATAGAAATTGAATAAATTATCCCTTCCCCCTTCCTTAAAGTTTCGCATTACATCGAGTGCAAGTGCACTTCCTCGAATCGTTTACGGATTTATGAGACTAGTGGACAAACAAGCAGTACAAGATTATCGAATCGATCAATATAGTCGCCATTCTCATTAATCGTACCATTCGACAACTCCTGCTTTCTAAAAACTGCGACTTTTATCAGCCGAAAATGATCGATTACTCTTTGCTGCATAGTTTTTACAGTCCAGAATTTTTCTTAACAAAAATGTTGAAGAGTAACTCTCGACTAAAAATCAGAAAGCTGTTAGCAGACTTCAAAAGAGAAAACGGATGTCCAGACAATATTCTTTACTTAATTTCAAATAGAATTTGCTTTAACAAAAATTTAATTTAACTTGTAAAAGATACAGTTATAAAGATACAGTGTTGATTTAATTCTTGCATCTCTCTCTCTCTCTCTCTCTCTCCCAGTTACTTTTTAAATAATATAGACTTATAAAAACATTTTTTAATAAAAATAATTTTGTTTAAGAAGATATAATGATTTAAACAATAGTTCTCAATTACCTTTTTCAATTTTTTTAATGACAATGTTATTTTTTATTAAAGAGTAATATATCTATTTTGCAAGATATTAATTTTAGTAGTATTTAGCAGTACTTTAAATTAAGATTAATAAACTTTTTTATTGGAAATACATTTCGTTTTTTTCTTATACCTAAAAGTAACACAAATGATAATATTTCATTTTTATTTTATGAACGACTACCTACCGAAAATTGTACTTTATTGCACATTATTGTCATAAAATATAAAATGTACTTACAAAACTGTAATAAAATGTAGAAAATAAAAAAATAAAATACATATAACAATGATTTCAAATTAAAATATTTAAAATTAATATATTAATGTATTTAAAAAAATAAAACTATCGTTAAAAATATTTTTAAAAATAATTTGAAACTCTCATTTAAGTTAGATTTTCTTAAACAAATTTTCATTTATTTGTCAAAATTTTTTATAACTGTAACTATTATTTAAAAATAATTATATATAATTGTATTTAAACCAAACTTATTAAATATTACGTAATATTATATAATATTTAATAAAAATAACAAATATTCTTTATTAAAATAATTTTTCGGGAAGCTCGGGAAGCTCTGTATCAAGTATCAATAAAGTATCAAAAAAGAAGATATATTGGAGTGCAGAACATAATGAAATAGTTTAAATTTCGACGCCATAAAAATAATTATAATTTTATCTTATTCCACATTATTGCATTATAGGCGGCAGCAAAATGTCTAACAGCATGGAACGAGATACTATCCTTTTTCCCCTAAGTACCTCTTTTAATTGAAGACAATATAAACAAATTTGTGGGCAATCGAGATTACGCGCAGCGCAATTACGGCAGCTCGATTCTCTCACCTTATCAATCGGCATTGAAGGGCACGCACGGCAGAGGTTCCAAAATGAACCAATCATGAGGCCGCAGTGTGTGAGGCAGTGGGACAGTAGTAATGACACGCAGCCGCTAGCGAGCGACGCACGGAGGGGCCGGTCACGTTTCTTGACCGGCGACGATGACGATGACGACGACGTATACGGTTGACGTCAGCAGGCCAGAATCGCAGATGTTGTGCCGAGGAGGAAGACGTGGCTCCTCGGCGTTGATCACGGGCGATAAACCACTATACGCGAATCCTCGTCCTCGTCCACCTCTCACTAGCACAACACCACCTCTTTCCTCTCTCAGCCTTCAAGGCAGTGTTCGTAAGCGGCGCTCGGGCTCAGCCTCGGGCTCCGAATTGCTCCCTCTGCGTATTTATGTATATAGTGCGTCATATACGCATATAAAGCGGTACAGGTATTAAAATATATTTAGACATATATATTATATGTATATATATTTTAA
>JAJVSH010000199.1:22498-54422 GCA_021460005.1 Tetramorium alpestre | reverse complement strand
ATATATACGTATGTATAATGTATGTATGTATATATATATATATATACATACATACAAACATATATATATATATATGTATATAACGCTTTCTTTTTTAGAGACTATTGTATCTTTTTCTGTTAACTCCTGTATATTGCCGGCCGCAATATTTAATATCGATCGCATGGATAACTCTCGAACGATATCTGCTTTAGTTGCTCTTTGATTTGCATTAAATAACACACATCCATGACCCAAATAAATTTGAAAATTCGCTGTTTCCTATTTGATATTCCCAGATATTTGATGGAAGAAAAGTAGGAGAGAAATGCGCGAGCAGGAGCTTCTACATTCTGATTCCGGATTCACTGCAAGCAATGAAAGAGCTTGAAATTATTTTTAGTATGATAATTAGAGATGAGATTTTTATGTCGTAAAGACTCGCAAATATATATGTACATAAATCGTTAAAAAGTGCAAAATATATATCTTTTTGCAAAAAAGTCTAAAATATGTATAAAATATTTAATAACAGTATCCTTGTATAAATATAGATTTTTAGAATTTTTTACTATTTGCTATCAATATTTCTTGATAAATAAAGTCATTTCCTAAAAAATGATCTGAGTTCGTTACTTTTTCCTTTTTTTTATCAAATAATGTTTTATTAATGAATCTTAATATAGAGGATCCCAGAGCTAATACGCACCACCTGCTAATAGCGGACTCTTGAATTCTTCATTTAGAAACAAAAATCTTAATACCAAAATATTGAGGCTACGATAGTTTTTGAATAGAAAGCATTTAAGGATAACCAATCTGTAAAATAGATATGCTACAATAAATATTATGCGACCCCAAATTCAAATTTAACGTAATCCGAATTTTGTGTGATACGTAAACTTTAAACTTAATTTTCTCAGAAACTAATACCCATCACGACATTTCCGTTTATCATCGTGTACAGGAGAACACTCCAGATCAACCTCTACAACATATGTAACTTTTATAAAAATCCATCATTACCAGGATTGATGATCCCCTTGTAAGTGTAGAAACCAGTAATATAAAGAATCATTAGGAAATTACGACGATGTGATGCGCAAAATATTATAATTTAAATCGTTTCATTTTTTCACAAGATAGAAAATAAAATATTTACTGAAACTAGATATTTGGTTTTATCTTTGACAGGTGTATTAACCTAAAATCTCTAAAATATATTTTTATGTGCTATAAAAACATTAAAATATGTTGATTTTTAGCTTTATCCTTGAAATATATATTTTTGTCCTAAACTCCAAAAAAATATGTTTTTTTTATGTACTACTAGATTTATTCTATAAACTCTCTGATGACACATGATATGTATAGCTCACTGTGATATCACAGAGAAAAAAAATTTGTTGAAAAACACAAAATATATTTTATCTAACTAAAATATTTAGTCCGATACGTTCAACTAAACTTTTTTACAATGACATAAAATATTATATGAATGAACTATACTTTTTTTAGTGTAACTAAAAAACTAAAAAAACTGACTAAAAAAAACTAAAATTGTTGAATCAACCATTGGATTAATCAACTATACAAATTTAGTTTGTACAATTTTTTTTCTCTCAGTACAAACATCAGCTTCCTAAGTAACATCAAAAAAATACGTAATACGTAAAAACATAAAAATCTTAACAAATCTTAACTTAATAATACTCTTGTATATTTCTATTATGTTACTCGCAAGAGTAACTTTCTGCATGGCGAGAAAATCATTTATCACTTTGTTGCATTCGCGATTATCATGTGCACACGTTTTATTGTCTCGCGATGTTCGTGGGATTGCAAGAAATTATTCCAATGATTCCTATGAGAAGCGAGGGATGCAAAGACTCTTTTTTAACTATTGGCTTTCCGTGCACATACGCATCGACTATTCAATGATATGTACGTTTAATATTTAAATGTTAATATAAACGTACAAATGTAATTAGTTGTGATTTCAAATATATTCATGTTACATTAGATAATATCAAAAACGTATCTCGTCCAAAAAAATTTCCTTCGTCGAACGATTTATAAAAAATAAAAAAATAAAAAAAATCAGGATTTATATAAAAGTTTAATATTTTATATTAAAATCAAACAATAAGCATTATTTCAAAAATCTGCCATTTATTTTCTTTCTTGACTTTTTTACATTTTTTACTTTTCTTTAAATTTCTCAATTCTCCAGAATTCTCTAGATTTATTATAATAAAATTATATCATTTCATAAAGAGAAAATTATAGTTATATCTATATATGTGTAAAATAAAATATGCGTATTTATTAATATATAATATTTAATTAACATTATAATTTTAAGTTTGTATAATTACAATATCACCCATTTTTTAATTTCGGTTGTATAAAATAGTTAAGTCGCTATTCGTTGTAAAATTTTTAATTAGATACTTCCGTTCTATTTTACATCAATATTACGTCGCAAACAACTTGTTTCCGAGTTAGATTGAACTTGTTCGATTATCAATCGAACATCAAGCGAGCACTTCGTTTGTCAATTAATTCAAATAATCTCACGTACATACATAGATATATGTCATAATGTTTTAATCTAATCTTATTTAATATAAAATGATATTGATTTATAATCAACTTTTTATTTTAACTCGCTATTGCTTAAATTACAATTTCATTTGTATTTTACATTTGTATTGTACAATTTGATTTAATTGACTCGTTCAATAACAACACAGGCCCACAAAAAAAGTAGGTTGCCCTGAGGATCAGACTAAGCTATTCCTACGTATTTTGGGCTGAAAACAAATATGAAGTCGGAATTGTTCCATCACCTTCCAGTTTTTTAAACTTAAAAAAAAACTATTAAAAACGTAGGTCCACAAAAAAAAGTAGGTTGTGCTAGGGATCTGACTAACAATAAGATATTCCTACGTATTTTGGGCCACTGAAAACGAATATAAAGTTAGAATTGTTCTATCACCCTCCAGTTTTTTAAACTTCAAAAAACTGTTAAAAAAAATTTGTGAAAAATGATTCTAAGACCTATAACCTGATAATCCTGGGACGCAGGGGAGACATATTAACTTCAGAACATCATGAACATTATAATTAATTCAATAAACTTGAAAATCCTTTTAGAATCTAATTTTATTGAAATGTCACTTGTTGTGATCTCATTCTCTTTTTTAGAAACAAACCTACTTATCACGAAATTTCGGATACTTCAACTTCATCAATCCTGTTGTCTCGACGGATGTCTGAGATGGACAACTGCTCTGAAAGGAGATGTGTAGAATGATTCGTCTTCTGATTCACCGTTATTAATTAAAACACCGTTATTAATTAAAGACGACCGTTTAAAAAAAACTGGAGGGTGATGGAGCAATTCCGACTTTATATTTGTTTTCAGCGATCCAAAATACATAGGAATAACTTAGTCAGATCCCCAGCACAACTTACTTTTTTGTGGGCCTGTGTAATTATTAATTAAAAAAAGCAATATGATATAATTCGATTAAATTTAAACTATATTATTTTCGAAATGTTTTCATTAAAATTTTCTTAGAGTATATTATTTAATAACGGCATTTTGATATACATTTTTTGGAACATACTATTTACGATATATTAATTTGTAGATCGTTTAAATAATTTTATAATATCAAAAATATATTCTGACGCAAAACATCACTTATCTAGCGAATAAATATTCTTGATTTCTTCGTGAGACGCAAATAAAGAGATAAATTGAAAAATAAAACATGGGTTTGTGCATGGCTGCAAAAAAATTTTTTTATTTCAAATAATTAGAAAAAATACCATCATGAAATATACTGATTTACATTAAAAAAATTAAATTTAAAAAAGTTTTTTTTTTCAGTACAACTCCAAGATTAATACATTGTCAAACTTATAAATTATATCCATTTAAAAAAATACAAATGGATCCAAATTTAAAATCTCATCTTTTATTCTGAATTCCTTCCCACTTCCTCCCTCTTCAGCAAAATGCTCACACGTGAAAACTGGCGAAGCTTTTTCAGCAATCTAATATAATTAATCGTGGAAACTTCAGGTTGAAATTTCATCATCGCAAGGAAAACGACAAAATTACGGAGCCTTTATATTTGACAAAAGCGCAGACAACTCGATCCTTCTCTCCATTGTAGACAGCCACTCTCACACTTTGATGCGGAAAAAGAGAATTGCTCCTCGCAGTGAGGATGGCCGGTGTATTTCTCTGTCTATATAAGCGCAAGTGGGTTAATTAAAATCTTCGGCGAAGTGTTCCGCCAACCGCGTCTATTATCCGACAGATTTTACGATTTATTAATCATCGCTAACCAAGAATGATCGACAAGACTAACGGATATTACTCGCATTGTTTTAGATATTTATTTTCTGTAATTTTAGGAATGATTCTTCTGACACTTCTACTTTTTTTATATAAAAATTACTAAATTCTTTAATTTGAGACAAAATAACTTGTCTGAAAATGAGCTAATTGTAAGTTGATTAATTGTAAAATCTATTTTCAATATAAAATCATATATAAAATCTTATAAATTATGGATTTATTATTCTCTTTCTCTTTGACCTGTTCTTTAATTTTTGCATTAAGAAATGCCTTTATTGCTGCAAAATTTATATTAAGCATTTTGGAAGAATGTCAGATATATTTTCTCTTCGATATTCTTCATGCGCAAAACATTGATTCACGTTTGCATTAATGCACCCACATGAATACTGCGCTTCGCGCTCGTCACCGACGCATTACGCCTGATTTCCGCTTCCGTTCTCTGTATTCGTGGTCGCACGAACGTAAAATAACACCTGCTCGAATCACGATTTGCATGTTGTCGAAATAGCAACGCGATAACTTTACTTAAACAGATATTAAATAGTTACATTTAAATAGATGTTATCTAACAATTAGTAATTTTAATAAAGTATATGAAATTCTCTCCTTGATATATTTCTCCGTTTCGTCTCTTAGTAAAAAATAGAAGAGAATAAAAAAAGAGCTAAAAGGAATAATATTTATTTGTACACTTAGAATGACCGAAATGCATACGCCGAAACATTTGTACATTTTATTATAATATTTATAAGCAAATTAATTAGCTCCAGCTAAAAGCTTTATTTCTTTTATTATTATATAAAAAATTGGAAGGCCTGTTCTCATAGATTTTTCTATATTTTCCATATTCTTATCACATGCTATTTATTTCTTTGAATATATATATTTTATCCATAGCATAAACAAATCTTAAATAAAACAATAAGAAAAATTAGTGATTGAATCAATACTTGAATTACATAAGAGAAATACAACTTTTGACTAAATCGGGAGCGAAGAAGAAAGAAAGAAAGAAATCTTATCCTTTCATGTAATCGAGCCAACTTCTACACCTGCAAAGCATAATAGAAAGGGATGCGGAAATGGCTGCGGAAGAGATTGCTGTCACTCTATTGTTTCTGTCGAATCAGCAGCAACCTCTTTTTCTTGGATTTGAATCAATACATGAACTATTCTTTCAAGATAAGTTCATATCATTTTGAGGCAACTATTCTTTTTCGGACAGGTTCTCTTAATCCAATTACTTTAATAATCGACAAAATAGCAATGCAATAAACAATTGTACAATACTTAAATCATTTTTATTTAAATATTAGTTAAAAGTACAAAATTTACATAATTTAAATTTTATGCGATAGGGTCCGTTATGTTCCTTTAATAAGTTTATTTAATGAACAGTGTATTACCTTATAAGCGTTGAATTTATATAATTTTTATTTAGTCATGTAGTTTTTTTATTTTTTATTTTTTACATATTCTGTTTGATTTCACATATAAACCTTTTCAGGAATGAATGCAAAAGGTTCTTATTGAATAAGAAGACGTATTAATATATGACATTGTTTATGCGATAGGGTCCTCTATGCTCTCTTAATAATTTCATTTGATGGACGGTATATTAGCTTATAAGCGTTGAATTTATTTAATTTTATTTAGTCATGAAGTTTATTTTTATACACTTTCTGTTTATGTTGAAACGTGCAATTATATAAATAATAGTAATTGCTGGAGTAAAGCTAATATAAACAAATTTTACTTGTAATTCGATCTCAGTAGAAAATAAGCTTTACTACACTATATTGTATATACTGGATCTCAAAGTTGTAAGTCTGTTCGTACGAGGGAATATCTCTACATATTCCCCGGATTTAAGTTTAAGACTTAGATTAAGGCGTTTTTTTCATTATTTGATTCAACCTAATGGGCTCGTTCCCAATGGTTATATTTTTTCAATGAAAAAAAATATGCTATAGTGCTGCAAGTTTTCGGCTGCTAGACACCACGGTGCTCTTGGGGTGGGGGAACACAACACAAGCGTGCGCCGTGTCCATTTGCGCGCAAGGACATGGTGCATGCTTGTGTGTTGTATCTTAAATAAAAATTTACCATTTCAGACTTTGCGTCGCAATATTTTCGCTCATACGACATGTAGACGAAAAATGAAACTACTATTATTATAAAAAGAACCATTTTTAGAAAAGAAATTAAAAGATTTGTAGAGAAAATCTTTTTACAATGGCGCGTACACTTGGCACTTTTTCTTAACCTTTCTTTAAAAAGGTGAATTTTAAAAATTGAATTTTAAAAATAACAGTCTGTTAGAAATACGTATCCTGCAGAACTGAGAAGCTAAATCCGCGTTCATTCAAGTGGTTATATTTATACACATATACGCAGAGCATCTCAAATATTTTTATATTACCAACGAATTATCGTTAAAATAATTCGAAAAATATCTTAAAATTTTCGAAAACCTTCATTATAATCATTATTATCGTTATCATGACGAACAGTGTGGAAGATCAGGCTACATTCGTTCAAACTTTGTATACATACACTCCGGAACAAAATTAAGGGAACACCTAATTTTTCCGGAAAAAAAGTGTAAAGTTTAAACTACCATAACTTTGCGAATAATGGTCATATAAAAAAATACCACCGAGCAAATTAAAGGGCAAACTGTCTACTTTTCGACAGTTCTGTCACAATTTCAAACTTTTTTTGAATTTCAAAAAAATTTTGAGTAAAAAGAAAAATTGGGAAATTTCAAAATTTTTTCTTCGTGTTTGTTTAACTGCATGAGCAAAGATAAATTTTTTTCGTAAATGAAACCAATTGGTCTCAAAAGCTTGATTTTTAAGTTTTATTTTGTTTTTTATATGACCCTCTACGATTTTTCTTGACCAAGTTATTAATATTTTTCGAAAAAATGGCATTTTCAAATTCGAAGGCTCATATCTCGGCAATCATCATACAATATAAAAAAAAAGCAAATTAAATTAATATTAAATTAATTTATTTTTATTAAATTAATAAATTAAAGGGCAAACATTCAACTTTAACAATAAATTTTCAGTTTAAAAAAATACTGACTTTATATTTTACTTCCAAAAAATTTTTAGGGCCACATGTTATGCAAAATCTGATCGAGCAATCTCCTTGCGGTGCACATCGAGTAACGCTGATGTCAACGGTAATCATTTTTCTATGCGCGAATTTTCGAATCACGAGACTGCAGTTTTTTATCCCATATATTCGAAAAAATTTTATTCTTAGAGGAAAATTTATTAATTCACAATAAAATTGCCTTATCAATATTTAAAGTGCAATATCTCGATACCAAAATGACGAAATAAAAAAAAATAAAATGGGTTTTAAAGAGTAATGTGTTAACTTTAAAAGCCCAAGTCGCGCCTGGATTCCACGTCCCGCATGATTCACGGTTCCTTTTCTATACATGAAATTTTTTGACATTTTTATAACATGAAAAAATGAAAAAAACCTCAGTAAAAATCAATATTTTTTTTAGACTGAAAATTTATTGTTAAAGTTGAATGTTTGCCCTTTCTTGCGGAGCGCTAGCGAGAACGCGCGGTAGAACGAAGTGGAGAGGACGAGTGAGTGAGCGAGGGGCAGCAATTGAACACGGATAGCATTGATCGGGGAAAACAACACGATACTTAATAATACGATAATTTAATAAAGAATTGACATGATATAATAATTACAACATGATATAATAAGATTGAAAGTAATTTTGCGCGACGCGGAGGCTCCCTCCAACGGAGTTTGAATGATATAAAATGAGAGCGCGGAGCTTGATCCGCAGGGGTTTTTATATCCAGCAAATCCTTTGTTTGGATGATGAAACATTCGCGCTTGCAAGCGTAAGTTTCTAGCATTTTCTAGGGTATTCAAGCTCTAAGAATAGAAAAAGTGCAAGCGAAGGGGGGATAAAATAATTCACGCGTAGTTGGTCGTGACTCATTGCTGCAAGATCAAGTATAGAAAGCTACATCTCGCAACTTAAGATACAATTTTATTTAATAATTATCGCTAATGCTTTGAAATTTGAGACACCGCGGCGTAATTCTCGAATATTCGAAACACCGTTGCACAATTCTCGAACGCACTGTTGCACGATTCTAGAACATTCGAGACGCTGTTGCGCGAATCTCGAACATCCCGCCCGCCTCGCCAGAAGCTCCGGCGAAATGATGCTGTAGCGGTGAACTAGGTTTCTTGTCAACTGCAGGCGTCGTTACTGATTTTCTTGCGATGATGAGGCTTGTTTCTGTATATTGACATCCGCGTTGCTAGTTGACAGAAGGATGAGCTTGGCGATAGAGCGATAGGGCGCACAAACTCTGAAGTAGCGGTGCGTATGGTAACTACGCGAATCTTTCCGTCCTCTCCGAGGTGTACTTGGGGTGATGCGGGCTAGTGGCCAGTACGTAGGTGGTGTATTCTCATTCCGGAGGAGGCGGAGTCGACCAACTTGAGCTTGGTCAGTAGCAATCAGCCACTTTGAACGCTGAAGAAGCTATTAAACAAGCTATTGAGACTATCGATCCCAGAAGTGGTCTCGATAGTCTCAATAGCTTCTTCAATAGCGCATCTTCTGGAAGAGTTGCCAGCGAGTTAAGCAATTGTCAGATGGCTCCAGAAGGCTTGGTTCAATAGCGCAGAGTGACGATCCTACCAAGAAGTGTCCTGGTGTCAGAACTGCTGTGTCCTCTGGATTGTCGGATAAGACTTGAAGCGGCCCTGAATTGAGGCAAGCTTCTACTTGGGCGAGAAGCATGCTCATTTCTTCAAATGTCAGAGTTGTTTCTCCCAGCACTCGACGAAGGTGATGCTTGAGAGATTTGACGGCTTCCCAAAGACCGCCGAAGTGTGGCACTGAAGGCGGGTTGAAACGCCATTGGATTTGCTCATTAGCAAGTTGATTAGCGATGCTGCTTTGTTTCTGACTGCTTGCAGCAAAAAAGGTTCGAAGTTGCTTGTCGGCTCCGACAAAGTTGGTGCCACAATCACTATAGAGACAATGGCACAGGCCTTGGCGTGCGGTGAAGCGCCTTAATGCAGCTATGAAAGCTTCTGCAGTATAATCAGATACAACTTCCAGGTGAACAGTCTTCGTGCTCAGGCAAAACAGTTATGAATGTCTTGTGAGCATAATGCCCGCGGCCTTTAGTTGTCCTCAGCATGGGTCCAGCGTAGTCTACGTCGATATGAAGGAAAGGTCTTGAAGGGGTAACTCGTGGTCGCGGCAGGTCGCTCATGAGCTGCTGAGGGGTTACCGCCCGCCATCGCACGCAGATGATACAACGGTAAATGACGATCTTGACCGCGACCTTGAGGAATCCAATATTGTTGGCGAATTGCTCCGAGAGTGAGTTGCACATGTAGAGTACGCTGATAGCATGCTTCGATGATGAGTTTCGTAAAGTGAGATAAGCTGAGCAGAATTGAAGGATGCTTCTTGTCAAACGACAAGAGAGAATGTCATATCCAACACGAAGTATGCCCTGAGAATCAGTGAAAGGAATTAGTTTGGCCAGTGGACCTTTATTTGGCGTCCCTTGAGCGATAGCCTTTAATTCGTTCTTGTAACTCTCGCTCTGCACCACTCGAATCCATGTCCAGCGGGCATCATCGTATTCGCTGCCAGAACGCCCTTGAGGCGAGAGTTGTGATCAGATGTTGTTGTTGACTGCTCAGAATGCAATCGGAACCAGCGCCTGCACCAGGCGGTGACTCGCAGCAAGCGGGTGAGCTTTGAGAAGCAAATGAGTTCGTTGGGTTCTGTGACAGGCTGTTTCTGAATTACAGCTGCGTGCACCCGAGAACGTTTCTCCACAATGTCGGTACAATGTTGTTTCGAAAATTGAGAGTTCAATCGCAAATTTAAAAACACCCGCTGCGGGGGGCAGCAGGGACGCCGCGAGCGCGCGCGGGCGAGTTCGCGAGCGCGCGCGGGCGAGTTCGCGAGCGCCCGCGAAAAAAAAATCGCGAGAGGGCGACGGCGAGGGGGGCTCTGCCCAGCAACGAGAGAAGAAACGGAGCGGGCGGCGTTTGTCACGGAGGAGACGAGACGGAGCGGATGAGTAGCGAGATGTATGAGATTGCGAGAGATTGCGAGTGACCACGGGTGGCTTTCCCGAGATATCGCCGACCAAGGTGCCGATCGCGGGCGGATTCCTGATAAGAGCAGCGGACGTGTGACCCACCGCTGAGGGCGAGAACGGAGCGAGTGACGGAGAGATCGGTCGAGCTGAGTTGCTATCCGGTTTCCCCCCTCATCTCTCGTCGAGTGGTCCGGAGACTGGGCAGGGCACGAGGACATCTACTGCGTCACTTACGACCTCGCGAGAGGTACCAAGTTTTCCTACAGCTTTTTTTTGGTGTTCGTGCCGTGACGCGATCTTTACATAATAGTTGTCCACCATTGCATTACGCTTCGCGTCTCGTTGCTATGCCCGATGCAAGTCAACAACGCGAGTGAGTGCGAGCAATTCCGCCATGTTTGTCGTCGCGCATTTGCAGTATATCGGGAGCGTTCTTGTTTATAGCTGTCTTTCGTCGGTGTCCGTGCGGTGATCCACGTTTGAACGATCCGCCTTATATTCCTTATGTTTCTACTTATGCACAATATAAATATATTTGCCGCGTTGCTCACTGTATTTTTGGTGACTTTAACGTGTAGTTCGTGCGTAAACCATTCGTTTTCTAATTCGACATCCTGTGTTAGTCTACTAATTAATTCGTGTTTCTTGTTGATACATTTATGGAGTTATAATCTAATTCGACGTTATTATAAGTGAAAGCGCGTCACGAACTTGGTGTTATTTTTTACGTTATCATTCTAAACCGCGAACCCTTTTTTATTTAGCCGCGTCGAGTTGTGTTCCTTCCCCCATTCGAGGCGTTACGAATATCGACTTTGTATATTTATATAGTTTTCTCTGTAATTGTCCTGGTTATATTTAGTAGCACGATTGTGATTGATGCTTTTCTACAAAATAGCGTGAGATTTGATCAAAAGGACAGCACGAAGCTGTAGTTCATGCTTTATTACGAAACTGCTTTTTCTCGTTCTTTTGTGTGAAACTACCCGTACGATGCGGGGTTAGTAATTGATTCAGAATGAAGCAGAATTATTGTTTATAAAAAAAAACACACTTCTCGTGTTACATATATACGTTATTAACAATAACTTAAATCTTTTGTTGTTCTAACCTTTTAATCTCACAATTTTGACTTTTATTTTTCAATTAACTTCTTTATTCCTTGCACATACTTTATCTTTTGTTACAATTGATAGATTCTTTTTTATTGAAATCCGCCTAACATTACCGCCAACTATTTTGTTTTTTTGAGAACCGCCTAGCATTACCGCCAACTGTTTTGTGTTTTGAGAACCGCCTAGCATTACTGCCAACTGGTTTGTTTTTTGAGAACCGCCTAGCATTACCGCCAACTGTTTTGTTTTGAGAACCGCATAGCGTTTACCGCCAACTGTCCGAGAACCGCACAGCATTTATACTGTCAACTATCTGAGATCCGCATAAAATGAATATCCGCATTTGGTCATGAAGCTATTTCAATTGATGATCTCTGAAGAACTTGAAGCTATTCCGGTTGATGATCACCAAAGAGTGAGAGCAAGCAAGCATCAAGATTATAATCAATAATTATCAATTCGCCAGTTTTTTTTGTTTATGTTCTGCGAAACTAATATTATCTTGTATCACATATAAAGGAAATTAAAGTTCAGGTTGCAATTTTCAAGCGCAACAACAACCAGAGTCAACCCCCTTACTGCACAAATGTCGTCCAGAGGATATTCGTTGGAAACTGACCAGAATGATGATTCCATGCTGAGCCAAGGTGGTCCATACCACCAAAGTGGATGAGCGATTAGCTCACTTGGTGAGATTCCTCGTGATGCACAGTCAGCTGGATTTTTCTTTCCTGGGAGATGATGCCATTACGTCTCCGGCAGGGTGGATTGGATTTCTGCGACTTTGTTGGCTACGTACGTTTGCCATCTGGTTGGATGACCTCGAATCCATGCTAAGCGACAATGGAGTCGGACCACAAGTGTATCGGTGCTTCCAATGCTCCGAGTGTTCGTCGGACATGAGCAGCGAGCCGTACGAGAAGTGCAGCGGTGCATAGTTCCAGGCGAGGCAAAGATACCGATGGAATGCGAATTTCTTCCAGCGTCGGGAGGTCAACTTCTCCAAAGCTTGACGCTATGAGCGTCCAAAGAGGTGTCCCAGTCGATGCCTTGAAGTCAGGTGGACTGAAACAAGTTCTTCGCTCGAATTATTGCTGGCGCTAGCCAACCAAGAGGGTTAAAAAGACGTGCTGTCAGCGACAGAACCGAGTGCTTAGTGATCGCTTGCACGGCGATCGTTTGGGTGGAGAATGAGAAGGAGCAATGCTAGGATGCCATTGAACTCCGAGGGTGGCATGACTCTCCTGAGCCTGCCAGGAGCGCAAGTCGCGCTGCGTTCGGTGCTCCAACGGGTGAGCGAGCAGATCGGCCTCGTTGGCTGACCACTTCCGGAGCGGAAACCCGTCTGCCATGCACAGATCTGTTAGCTGCCGTTGAAGCTCTTTGGCGTCGGTAATGGAGGAAGTTCCCGTGAGGATGTCATCTACGTAGATATCTTGCCGCAAGGCTGCAACTCCTTGTGGAAATTGAGCCTCTTCGCCATCAGCAAGTTGTCGAAGTTTCCGTATGGCCAACGGAATGGAGCACACGCCAAAGGTTACAGTGTTGAGCTGGTACTCTTGAACTTCCTCTTCACTACTGTAACGCCAGATGATTTTTTGAAGATGTTCGTCTGCAGGGTCGACCAGAATTTGACGGTACATCTCGATGTCAGCCGCCAACACGTAACGATGAATGCCACTGCAGCAGCACATCAGCTAGGGCCGGCAGTAGATTCGGTCCCACTAGCAAATGATGATTCAGACTATCTCCAGAGGCCACGGCAGAAGAACCGTTGAAGACCACCCAAAGCTTTGTAGAAGAGCTCATCTCGCCGTGTAGTGAAGTACACCGTGATGAGAGAGATAGTAAGTTGAGTCTACTTTTGAGTTTTCGCGTCTCACTGGAGTCATGTGCCCCAAATCTTCATGTTGCCTCATGAAGTCGACGTAGAGATGATGCAAGCGAGTGTCGCGGACGAACCGGCCTTCCATTTAAAAGAGCAGCCGCGTTGATGAATGTCGAGTCCTCGAGAGATCTGGAAGGGAGAGCTTCACCGGAAGTCGTACGACGTATCTGCCATCGGCAGTGCGAGAATGAGTGCGAACGAAGAAGTCTTCGCATGCCTTTTCCTCTGCTGTGAATGGATTGACAGAGGATATCAACTGCTGCCAGAATTGCTGCATCAGAGTGCCAAGGTCACTTGAAGCGTGACTGTGGTATAAGTGGGCGCGTGGCGCCGCTACCGTCTTGCTGACGGAACCCGACAAGATCCATCCCAATGACGTTTATTGGGCGACAGGTTCGTGAGGTCCTCCTCGGCGGAAGCCCTGTCGTAGGATAGCTGCGAAGATGTCGGCACCAAGAAAAAGTTCCTCGAGGTCAGAGGAAGAGTCATCCGGGTCGGCGAGCTCCAGCCCGTCGAGATGCTTCCACGTTCATTGGTCGGCGTGGATCCCTCCATCGTAGAGGGTGAGTTTAGGAAAAACGAGCGCCAACACTGTAATCGGCGATCCCCCTTTCAGCGGAATCTTAAGATCTTGAAATTGACCATGCCTCGTGCGATACTAGTCAGTTTCCCTCCAACGCCGTAGACTGAAGTTGACATATGAGATCTCTTCAGTTTCAACCGTTGCGCCAATTACTCCGATATGAGCGACGATTCTGAGCGTTGATCAACTAACGCACGTGCGATATGAGAATCGCCGTACCAATCGGTGACGCGAACTCGCGCGGTGGCCAGAAACACTTCCACCGGAAGCTTCGACGGTTGCCTTGCGAAGTGCGAGGTTTTTGCACTCTCGCTTGCACGGAGAGCATCGTGCATTGAAGCAGTCGAGGTCTTTGTACCCTTGCTTGCACGGAGAGCATCGTGCAAGGAAGTATGTCGCGCGTTGCACTTCTTGGAAGCGCACTCATTCAACTTGTGCCCGAGACAATTGAAGCACAAGCCGTTAGCATGGACATGCTACTTATGATCTTCAGTCGTCTTGCTAAGATACGTATCACACAGCATAAGCCCGGATCTACAACAGGTGTAGTAAGCTTTAAGCTCTAAGAAATTGACATAATGGCAATCAATTCACCATTTCATGTTCATTAATATAATATATAATGATTTAGATGAAGGTGTTAACGCGGATAAGAACCGACATAGAGATATATGAGATTACAACGCTTCTTCTAAGACTGCGTCAGATTTGTTCTTGTTATCCATCATTGATCCATCCAATGTTGGATAAGAAAGAGGTAAAGCAGAACAGTATAATAAATACAGACAATATAGATGCCGATTTAGTGCACCGAGTAAATAACATGTTACTTGGAATTGATGATATGCAGAAAAAAAATGCGATATTTCAAAGTTATCCTACTAGTGCCAAGGTAAGTAATTAATTGTGTAATTTGGAAGAAAGTGAAGTGCGAGAGATAAGAGCGTACGAGCAGCCTCTTATTCTCGTAGTAGTCGACGAGATTTTTCCACGCACGATCGTAATTTTTGTTGGTGATTGGCAAGTTACGAATTAACAACTCCGCTTCGCCCTTGAGGCACGATTTGAGATGATAGAGTTTTTCCACAGAAGCAGTGGAGACGTCTTTTCCGATGATAGAATTGAAAAGGTCTCGGAACGACGGCCACTCCTCATACTTGCCTGAGAAGTCTGGCAGCTTAAGGCGCAACAATGTCGTGCGTGGTGCATGTGAGGTTTCCTGCTTGGAAGTAGAGGGTTTCTCATAAGTCTTGTCTTGTAGCTGACGAAGAGTATCCAAGAACAGACCCCTTTGCGTAAGATAAGCCTCCTCAGTTAGCGTCTGAATATGAAGTTTTGTGTAATCTTGATCTGCCAAATTCTTCCGATATTTTGTGGCTAGTGTGTCGTGTTGAGTTTGGAACTTCTTCCAGTTGTCTTCGAGAGCCATGAGACGAGCTTCCACCACGCCGAGGGTGATGTTGACGGAGCCTATCTTTCTCAGGTTGTCGTAAGCGCGAGCAATGCTTAATACGCGTATGCAGATCGCTCTGCAATTGTAGAAGACTTTCCATGACTTTCCATACTCATTTTGATGCGATAGGTAAAAAATATCCGGAATGCACAGGCAAGAATCATCAAAAAACTGCACTCACTCCGTCGGTGCCAGGTGCAGGGAAATCCGGCTCGAAGGACCAGCAAATGTTGCGGAGCGCGCTAGCGAGAAATTTTGCAATTTTTTTGATTGTTTATAACTTTTGAACGGTTCAACTACAAAAAGTAGGAAAGGAAAGTTACTACAAACAACTACAAACAATTCTGAACAAAACCGCGACGAGGTAGAGCGAAGTGGAGGGGACGAGTGAGTGAGCGAGGGGCAGCAGTTGAACACGGATAGCGTTGATCGGGCGAAAAACAACAAGATACTTAATAATATGATAATTTAATAAAGAACTGATTATAACATGATATAAGAAGATTGAAAGTAATTTTGATCGCGTGACGCGGTGGCTCCCATCAACGGAGGCTGAACGATGTAAAATGAGAGCGCGAAGCTCGATCCGCAATTTAATATTTCATTCTAATTTTCAACCGATTAAGGCGATCGAGTGTGAGAAGCTCAGTCCGGCTGAGAAGGGATTCCTAAGAACGAGAGGTGTTATGACCACAATTTCGTCCTGCAGGAGATCCTGACTGACGCGCGGAGGTGTCGCAGAGAGGCGGTCGTCGCGTGACTGGATGTTTCTAATGTGTTTGGTTCAGTCCCGCACGCGACAAGCCGCCGCGCTTTCGTGCGGTTCGGCGTGCCGTGAAAAATCATAGAAATATGGCGATCCATATACGACGATTGCACGACTCGAGACCTATGTGAACCTAGCACCCAATATTAAAAAATTAAATTCTTTTATCGGAAATGGTAGCATTTCGTTTGTAGTTGTATGTAGTAGCAATAATTTCGTTTGTAGTTTCACCAATTAGAAATTATAAAAAATTAAAAAATGAGTTGCACCCGACATTGAGATATCGCAAATCCGCGCAAGCGGATTTATTAAGAATCGTTTGTAATTGTTTGTAGTGATTTTCCTTTCGTTTGTAGTCGAACTGTTCAAAAGTTATAAACAATCAAAGATATTGCAAAATGCTTTGCCATTTTTTGAGATATCTCAAATCCACTTGCACGGTCCTGTTCAGAATCGTTTGTAGTTGTTTGTAATGATTATTCTTTCGTTATGTTTCGTGTAGTTAAAAATATTTATTTGTAATAAAATATCCAATAAAATCTTTTATTCAATTAAAATATTGATCGATTTCAATCTCCAAGAATTTCATAAACATATCCCACAACATCTAATCACTTTTAATTAAATATAGAATGTTAATATTTTCTTTAAATTAATATTTTATATATTTTTTTATTAATCCATCAATGCTGATATATATTAAACAATAAGCTCCAAACTTTTACTGTATAGAATCATATTAGTCATTGCATAGCATTTTATTATTAAAGAGTAATAATGAAATAATAGCCTTTCTGGTTGGTAAATATGTATACATACATTTTTATAATTGGCGCAATGTAATGACATATCAATACTTTTTTTACAATCGTATACTTGACGCTTTCTTTACCTTTTTTTAAAAAGGTAATTTTGTTATGATACAATAATTACTGCTTCATTAAGCGTAATAAAAAAAAATAGTTCAGGACTTCTCGATTCAATTTTTCATAAAAAATAACGTTATGTATTTAGTGGACAGTCGTTTCTTATCATGTTTGAAACGGTTCATAACGATAGATTAGTTGTGTTTTGGTTCCTTTGTCCTTCTGAAATTTACCAAATAGGTCATAACTAACCTTCAGTCACTTTGCTCAGTTATAAGAAGAACGTTACCTCGAGCGTATCGTTCGATTCGTGAAAAGTGAAAATGACGGAAGGAAGAAGGGGTATCAAACGAGCACTCCTACAGTTTGAGGACAAAGCGGTCCAGACGGACCAAATGTAAGTAAAATGAGATCGCATTTGAATATACAGGGTGTCTGAAATAAGGTTGCCAACCCGAAAACTGGAGGTAGATGGAGTCAAACCGAGAAGAAAAGTTATGTATCATTTTGCAAAATTCGCAATAGTTATTGAGTTATTCATTGTTAAAAATCGGAAGAAGGGATAGACAGCGCGGTGCGGGAGACGTGAGAGCGGCGTGAAAACGGCAATGGCAGCAGGCGCAGCGAGCCCCCGCCCACGTNTCCCGCACCGCGCTNTCTATCCCTTCTTCCGATTTTTAACAATGAATAACTCAATAACTATTGCGAATTTTGTAAAATGGTATAGGACTTTTCTTCTCGGTTTGACCCAATCTATCTCCAGTTTTCGGGTTGGCAACTTTATATCAGACACCCTGTATATACAGGGTGTCCCAGAATTGTTGTACAAAATTTCACGAGCCGGTAGAGCGGACAAAACTAAGTAGAAAAGTCCTCTACCATTTTGCAATTTTCGCAATAATTAACGAGATATTAAATATTAAAAATCGCCGTATTAGCACGGCCCTCCGCCGAATACAAGCGCGTGGCGAGATACTACCGCCCAGCGTCATTGTTACCAAGATCGCAAGGAGTTGTTTACTACACGCGGCAATGCCTAAAAGAGGCGATTTTGAGCTGCGATTTCCCCTGTTTTTTGCCATTTATAGAAAACAACTCTTCGGAACAATGACGCTGGGCGATCGTATCTTGCCGCGCGCTTGTATTCGGCGGAGGGCCGGGCTAATACGGCGATTTTTAATCATTAATATCTTGTTAACTATTGCGAAAATTGCAAAATGGTAGAGGAATTTTCTACTCAGTTTCGTCCGCTCTACCGGCTCATGAAATTTTGTACAACAATTCTGGGACACCCTGTATATAATGTATTATACATACAATCATGTGAAACATGTACGGGCAGATCAATGCAAAATAATCAATGAACAATAGAATAATAAAGCACGAGAACATTTTAGCTCAAATATTAAATATTTAATTTCTCTCTTAATTTTTATTCTGATATTAAATATATAAAAAAGAGAAAGAATACCTATGTAAACCTAGCATCCGATATTAAAAAATTAAATTTTTTTATCGGAAATGGTAGCATTTCGTTTGCAGTTGTTTGTAGTAACAATAATTTTGTTTGTAGTTTCACCAATTAGAAATTATAAAAAATTAAAAATAAGTTGCACTTGACATTGAGATATCGCAAATCCGCTTACGCGGTTTTGTTCAGAATCGTTTGTAGTTGTTTATAGTAATTTTCTTTTCGTTTGTAGTCAAACTGTTCAAAAGTTATAAACAAGAGATAAAAAAAATGGCAAAGTTAGTATTTTGCAATATCTTTTAAACTGTTCGACTACAAACGAAAGGAAAATCACTACAAACAACTACAAACGATTCTGAACAAAATCGCGCAAGCGGATTTGCGATATCTCAATGTCGAGTGCAACTCATTGTTTAATTTTTTAAAAATTCTAATTGGTGAAACAAACGAAATTATTGTTACTATACATACAACTACAAACGATATGCTACCATTTCCGATAAAAAAATTTTAATTTTTTAATATTGTGTGCTAGGTTCACATAGGTCCGCAAAGACCACCAAAGCCGAGACGTCGAGAGACTCATCAGCGAAAAGATAAAGGATGACGGTGAAAGGGAGAATAATTAAGGAGTAAACTTTGTTCCCCCCCTCTTGTCAGCAAAACACGAAAGTAACAAAACTAGGAACAGAGTCAGTGATGTTAGATTCTGTCCTCGGTAGCATTTGATAGTATGGGTGGGAGTAATGGTGGGGATAGTCCCGCGTGCGCTCGAGACTTTGGGCACTGTCGACTAATAGAAAGAGATATGACTCTCCTTCTCTCGCTTGGCCGAGTTGGTATCGTAGGCTGCGTTTCGATATTCACTGCCAGTATTGAAAATCTATACGTTACGTTAGATTTTCAGTACTGGTAGTGAATATCGAAACGTAGCTGTTAGCGATACAGTTCAATTAGAAATAGAAACGAATTCAATAATTCGTCTCATACAGTAAAACGTATGCTATCTTTATATGTAGAATAAAATAAAATGACATTATAATATAAAATGAATAAATATACAGGGTGTTTGAAACAAAAGATCTCACACGAAAGTTGGTGGTAGATCGGGTCAAACCGAGAAGAAAAGTCATGTATCATTTTACAAAATTCGCAATAGTTATTGAGTTATTAATTATTAAAAATCGGGAGAAGGGATAGGCAGCGCGGTGCGGGAGACGTGAGCGGGGGCTCGCTGCTCCTGCTGTCATTGCCGCGCCATTGCCGCTCTCACGTCTCCCGCACCGCGCTGTCTATCCCTTCTTCCGATTTTTAACAATTAATAACTCAATAACTATTGCGAGTTTTGTAAAATGGTATAGGACTTTTCTTTTCGGTTTGACCCGATCTACCACCAACTTTCGTGTGAGACCTTTTGTTTCAAACACCCTGTATATAGAATAAAAATAATAAAATCTATACTCTTGGCCAACATGTACGTTTGTTTTAAACAAATGTTTTTTTTAATATATGTAAAAATTTCTCAAAGAAATTAAATAAAAGCAAAATTAACATAACATTCCTTATTTTTTAATTATCATTCCCGTCGAATTAATATTTTATAAATGTGCAACGTACATATTGTTGCTCGATGGAAACCGCGAGAAGGTGATGGTCTCTTTCGTCATGAAGGATATTTAAACAATTGTTATTATTTAACAAAAAAAAAACAATTAGAAAATAACGCTATAACTCAAAAGTCAAACCTAGTAATTCGAAATATGTCTACTTCGCCAATTATTTTCTTTTTTAATATATGACACAGGATATTCCATAACTTGCGACTGTAATTTTAATGACATTTTTCTGAACAACAAATAATATTATAATATGTGAAAAATAGGTACAAAAGCGAGCAAAATTTGAATTATTATTGTGTTGAAGACGAAGGACCACTTATTTCCTCTCCAGAATATAAGTTAAATAAATGTCTTATTTTTTTAGTTACAGGTGCATATAATATTTTAGATGACATGCGAGATAAATGTTTGTCAGATATTGACATGCTTATTGGTGTTTCGTTCCTCGCCTTCAACGCTGATTTTATAATACAAGTGGCATTAATGCTTGAAGAAAGCTTATTACGTTTTTTATTTTTCAAATCTGTTAAAATAGAAAACATTCTCTCCGGATCTGCATTTGAATTAGGAAGAGATCGAACAGCGCTCAGAACATCTCTTAACACGGGATATGTGTAATTATTATTCGTCTGGCACTTTAAGATCCACATATTGTCAAACTCTAATGTCGACAAAAACTGTTTTTCGTCAACAGTAAATCCTGTTGGTAATGTAAGCCATTCTTTCTTTAAAGATTCATCATTCTTCATCGAAACCACCAAGAAGAATTTTCGTCACGAAAGATACGTGTTGGTACGATATTTCTCTGTTATCATCCAACAGAGATGTATGCGGTTGAAAAACTTGTAATTTATTTAAAAATTGATTACGGATGGGTAACCTTTTATTTCCTCCGCAGCAATGAGGTAAAATTGTAAGCAATTGTGCCGAATTGATTTTACAATATCGGTGTGACCCTCTGTCATTAAAATAATTCAAATACTCCTCACATTCTGATCCAACAAAAATATCATTTGTATCTTTGTGAGCATTGGGGGAAAAAATTGTATCCGTGGCTACTCTTTAAGGTACTCTTTTTTAATAAAGTTGTTACAGATTTTGACTATAATTCCTGGGATAATAATTTTTTATATATGAGTCTAATTTTCTCTCTTATATCCGTGCCGTCAACATCTTTCAGTATACTAATCTGAAATAAAATATTTTTTAATATTAATTTTAAAAAATTTTTTATATAAAAATATAAAAAAAATTATATACATACGAGATTTTCTTTAGTTTTCTCATTTTTTTTCAATAATTCTTCCAATTGTTGTATTTCATCAAAAATTTTCAACGGTAGAATATCTTTCCAATTTACGTCTTTTGCATCATCCTTAAGGCTCTGTAATCAGCATCCACCTTATCAGAATAATTTGAAATAAAGGTAGATTTTCTGCTTTAAATAAAGCAGAATAATGTGGGATAAAGATAGATTATCTACTTTATTTAAAGCAGAAAATCTACCTTTATCCCACATTCTTCATATTTATAATGCGCGATGCACAGTGATTTCGCAATAATGATACGTTTAATATACGTATTAAAATATTGGGTGACACTTACTTTGGCTCTGCTGCGGGTGTTATGTGGATTTTGCACGTTGGTTATCATTGCCAAAGCTCGCCGCCGGACGGGCACCGTACCACCTGCACCGACTATTTTCTGCACCGTTGTTCATTTGTTAAGAACCTAGATATTCTTAAAGCCTCCCTAAAAGATGCACTTGTGTCATCTAATAAGAAGCAGTCAGCGAACACCGAGGCGAGTAGTGATAAAATCGACCAGGAAAACGGTGAAAAAAGGAGCACTCGAGGAAGGAAAAGCAGAAGCCGGTCGAGGGACAGGGGGCGACACAGGGTCGCAAGGAGCGGCGATCGCACAGGTCTAGAATGCGGGCGCCTCACAGATCATGCGACCGAGGCTGTGTTTCGGCAAAGATTAGTCGTCAAGAAAAATTGGAGAATAACGTAGCCACGGATACACCATCGAGTTCCCGCGTGATATTGAAAGTAATCATCAATGGTAAGATACTCTGCGGCAAGCATGAGATGCCGGACAAGATGCTGTATAAGATTTTCGGCCTTGTCGATTACAACACTCTGTTGAGTTACCAGTTGGTGTGCAAGTACTGGAATGTGCTGATTAATAAAAAATAAATGTGCTGATTAATAAAAACTAAAGAGATCTCTACGGGACACAACACGTTGGAAAGTACGTTGTTACATTTATTTCGATCCAGGATCATGCTTTTCAACAAATTGATATCGTCAATATGTTGAAAAAAATTTAGAATGTCTTCTGCAGTTTAATGAGATATATTCTTTGCGCAATTAAAGCAGTATATCATATTTCCAATGCTTTTCTACGATCATCAAACGACAAAAGAGATTCATCTTCTGTACTAAAATCATTTGGCTCGATTGTTTCAATATCTTTTTGTTTGCATAGATTTAAATAACTATTAGATTCTGCGTGCCGACGAACATGTCCTGAATGGGCAGCAAAAGTTTTATAACAAACTGCACAGAAACATAAACTGCTGTCATGCGGAACATTACGTAGCCATGATTTAAAATTGTCTATATCTAACCATTGATATTTAAATAATGGCTTACTCGAAATTTTATTTCCTGTATTTGTTACAGTATCTGATATAGACACATCTGTATTTGTTACAGTATCTGCTACTATTGATACAGACATCAGGATACAGACAGGTATCTAATACAGACACATTATTCTTTAAATTATTTCGATGACATGCAGAATCCGTATGTCTGGAAACATGTGCTGCATTACACGAAAAGTTTTTATTGCACACAATACAAAAAAAGACTGGATACTTTACGTATCCAATGTTTATAACGCTCATCATTAAGCCAAGCTTCTACAAAGCTTCGCTTAGACTTTTTTCATTCGCAAACCAGTAGCGAACCTTTTCAGACGTGTTTTGTCTCGGAGAAATTTTTTGAAAGTTCCCAATGCAACTAACCGCATTGTTTGACTACGTAGCTTATCGCAATTGTTTGACCACAACTGATTTTGTATTTATATCATTATTATTCGCCTTTCTGGGTAATTAGCCCGTCTGGCGTGCATGGCCGTATCGAAATCCGTGCCTTAGATTCGGGTGCCAAATTAAAAGAAAGAAGCTTAGACTTTTTGGGCATTTCATCATACGATTCCATAGTGAGGCGAAAGAAAGAAAAAAAGCTAAAGACAGAAAAAAATGAAATTAATAAGAAAAGATAATAATTAGAAAAAAGAAATGTATTTGTTGTATCTGTGAATATATGTGGGTGTATGTATGTGGCAAATAGAGATCAGGACCCCGTAGTTTATCACTTCCACAGTTTAATGACTCTAAACCCTCTCTACTTGCGTGTATATGTGGGTATAAATAATGTTGAATAATGCAAAATCGCGGATGAAGTGAGAGTGATAGCGGATGCTTAAGTTAGGTTCAGGTTCAAGTAAATAAATTGATTCCCAGCTACCAGAGGGTACGGAGCTGATACGACGTAGATTAATAGATGAAACAAAGTTTGTATGTGGGAGAACAAAAGCGATTGATTGCCTCATCAACATTCAAAAATTTATCCTTTATTACGAAATACGTCCGAACACGTGCGGGACTAATTTGCAAATGGACGAAAAACAAAATGGCTACCCTATCGGTAGCTTCTGATTGGTAGCTTCTGATAGATCAGAGACTACTGATTGGTAGCTTCTGATAGATCAGAGGCTACCGATTGGTAGCTTCTGATAGATCAGAGGCTACCGATTGGTAGCTTCTAATAGATCAGAGGCTATCGATTGGTAGCTTATCAGAGGAAGCGCAAGAAGCAACAAATAAGATTTTCAGAAATGCTCGAGCAAATAGCAGTAAAATATTTTTCATGCTTCACATATTATAATATTATTTGTTGGTCAGAAAAATGTCATTAAAATTATTGTCGCAAATTATGGAATATCCTGTGTCATATATTAAAAAAGAAAATAATTGATGAAGTAGACATATATATATATTACAAATTACTAGCTTTGACTTTTGAGTTATAGCGTTATTTTCTAATTGTTTTTTGTTAAATAATAACAATTGTTTAAATATTCTTCATGACGGAAGAGACCATCACCTTCTCGCGGTTTCCGTCGAGCAACAATATGTATGTTGCACATTTATAAAATATTAATTCGACTTGAATGTTAATTAAAAAATAAGGAATGTTATGTTAATTTTGCTTTTATTTAATTTCTTTCAAAAATTTTTACATATATTAATTATATTAAATTAAAAATTATACATATATTNTACTCTTTTACCGGACATTTTTTCACGGATCTCATACAGAAAAATATTCTACAGACGAGAAAAGCAATTACTTATTTTATCTTGTTAAAGTAATAATTTTCTTCAGCAAAGAATATTTTCTTAATAATAATGTAAGATATACTCGTAAGTCCAGAATATGTTTTAAATGTGACTTTATAGAATTTGCGATATTATTTACATTGAAAAAGGTGTAATAATAGTTCAAAATGTTAATATAAATTTATTTATATCTTTGAAATATATCTGTTAGCGCGTACAATCAGTTTTGACTCGTTAACTTCTTTAAACTTTTCTGGTAAAGAAAGAAAAATAATTTGATGTATTACTTACGCGACGAATTGTTCGCCATAACGTCCGCTTCTGTGGTCGAACATAAACTAAATAAAATGGAAACACAACCGAGGATATAGTAATGGGAATCCGCGTATATATATATATATATATATACGTGTAGTGTTTTTCAAATGTTTTGTAAGACAGACGAAAAGGACGCGCCGCGATACAGCGGCATCGCGCGTCCTTTCGTCTGTCTCACTCAAAACATTTGAAAAACACTTTTTCGGATCCTAAACTATTATATTCTCGAACGCGAATCACTCAGAAACGAATGAGTCGCGTCTGTTGACGAACGTGTATAAAATTTTCGTCAGATAAGAACACTTTTCTTGCCTTGTCGTGACTAAAGTTAAGGAAAGTAAAGCTGAAGCGGACTATGAGTTTCTCTTCATATCTATTTTCATATCATATTTTATTATCTTTTAGTCTTGAAATATATATATATATTTTAATATTTCAAGAAAATATTTATAATTGAAATGTGCGAGCCATTAACAAAAAAGTGTAAGCGAAGCTTCGTAGAAACAATTATTTTAGTAAAAATAATTCAAAATTGTAAATTTACTATTTTTATTGATGAAACATCAGACATTTCTAATCAGAAATGGATGACGTTTCTCGTGCGGTTTGTTGATTCTGAAACATTAGATATTCGCTCGCAATTAGTCAAATTGATTGACATTGATGCGAAAGATAGTAGCGCGGAAAAATTATTTAAAGCTTTTAAAAATGAAATGTGGAAATTACAAATTCCATTTTTAAATATTGTTGGTTTGTCATGCGACAATGCATCCGTCATGACAGGCAAATACTCATCATTTAGCACAAAGCTTCGGGCAATGAGTAAAAATGTATTAATATTATCATGTCCGTGTCATTCCGCTGCATTAGTTGCACATGCTGCATGTGCTAAGATTCCAAGCTATTGCGAGGAATTTGTAAAAAAAATAGCAAATTATATTAATAATAGCCCGAAGCGATTTGCTATTTTTCAAGAATTTACAGAATGTTTTTCTCAAACAAACCGCAAAATTCTAAAGTTGGCCGAAACACGATGGCTTTCGCGCCATTCGTGTATTGAAAGACTTGTTGAATCTTGGAACACTATTGAGTTATTTTTAAGAGAAATAGTAACGACTGAAAAAACACAGACTGGAGAACATTTATTATTCATAATGGAAAATCCTGATGTAAAGGCATATTTATTATTTTTAAATTATTATATATTTTAAATTTTTTTAATTCTTTTAATGCATTTTTCCAAGCTTTAGAAACAAGAATTCAATTACTGCAACCAAAATCACTTGAATTCTTAATTATAATTAGTAAACATTTCTTAAAACCAGAATTTGTACATAATTTAAATAGTAATTTTGATTTTTCAAATAAGAAAAATCAAAAATCGTTAAATGAGATACATTTAGGAACTGAATGCGAAAAATTTCTAAATGAATTGAGTATAAAAGAACACGTAGATGTAGTTGCAAATGTTCGAGAGAATTGTTTGCAATTTTACATTACTGCTGCTCAAGAAATTAGCAAACGATTACCAATATATGATAAATTTTTATCTAAATTAAAAGTTTTTGAACCGAGTACAGCTTTACGTGATAATAATAGAGAAACTTCATTTAATGATGTTTTTTTTTATCGCTCAAACCATTAGCGGATTTGACTGCAATGAATTAAAAAAAGAATGGTTTGCTTTACATCAAGATTATACAGAAGTCGAAAAAGATAATCTTGAAATATTAGATTTTGATGATATGTGGAAACAAATTTTCCAACGTCATCAATATTCCAATTTGAAATCCCTTTTAAATGCTATTAGATCGTTACCAAATTCAAATGCCGACTCAGAAAGAATTTTCTCCTTTTTACCCGATTTAAAAACAAAAAAACGAAATAAACTGTCGTATATAAATGTCAATGCTTCTTGTGTGGTAAAGTCAGCATTAAAAGCTAGAAAAGAAACTGCTTTAACCATGCAAATTACTGAAAAGCATTTATCTCGCATGACAACAGAAATATTATACTTTGAATGTCCCAAAAAGCAAAAAAGTCAGTTAAGATTATATGCTGCAGATATTGATGAAACTGCTACTCCTTCCTCATCTAAAATGTAATAATTTTTAAAATAAAATGTCTTATGGACAGTATTATTCCTATTACAAACATGATGATGTATCAAAACGTATTTATCATGTTTGTATATTTAAATAATTGTCGGGCACTCCGTGTGTTGGACATCACATCTATGAATAATAGAACATACAGAAATGGATTTTTTATATATATATATTATAGATCCTGCCGCTTAACCTGCTTGTTAACGTACACGTGTCTTAAGGTACACGTGCGTACCTGGTGCGTGCCTCAAGATTGCAGTTTTCTTTTAAATCTGCAAGGATGCCGAGAATGCAGGTTAGAATTGCCGAGTAGCTGCAGTTGCAACGCCGTGTGTACAACAATATATAAAAAACATAAAATTATCTTGAATTACGATTAATTACGCACTGCTTCCCTTGTGTTTCTTGTTGTCTCAAGTGTGGAAGTGATACCCGTTGTATATATTATAGATCCTGCCTCTTAACCTGTTTGTTAACGTACACGTGCTTTAACGTACACGTGCATACCTGGTGCGTGCCTCAAGCCTGTATTCTTTTAAATCTGCGAGAATGTCGAGAATGCAGAAGCTCGTACAGAAAGGCAACTTTACGTGCGTAGCTACCGACTCAGAGTCTAATATCCCTAAGCGTTGTCATAAATCGAATTCATCGTCGACTGGGGGCTTTGTTACGACTTTTTTCTCTTATAAATTCAAGAAAATGACGGGCAATTTGTACATATTTAAAGTAAAATTTCAATTTAAATAATTATTTAAATTTACGTTTAAATCCTTTATTAATAAAATATTAAAACTTTAAATCAATTATTTAAATAAAAAGTAGTTCATTAAATCCTAATTATCTTACATCGCAACAAGCCCTCAGACGCTGTCGCGATTGAATATATCTGTCGACACATACATAGTCGATAATTCATAACAGTAAAAGTTGTATAATATTTAATGAAAACGAAACCACGGTGTGGATTTGTAGAAGATTCCCGCCGTACACAAAACACTGATTGTCTTTATGTAGTCTTTATGTAGTGGAAATTGTTTGATGAGCTGCGAGCTGGCGTTCAAAAGCCTCAAGAACTTTGTTCTTTGCCGCAAAACATTGAGCGATTTGTCGCGTCGCTTCTAATAAAACCCGTGTCATACTTGTCAATATTGCGGACTAATTCAGATTGGGATTGCGAACCGTTGATCGAAATTAAAATGAGAGCTGCGTTTGGAAACACTGCTCGGGCTGCATATCAGCATCATTTTGTCCTTTTTCAATTCTATGTAAGTAACAAAAGTAGAACGATGCTTGTGATCCGAGTGAAGTTTTCGAACGCAGCTGCGGTAGCTTCCACGTCCGCAATACATAATTTGACACGAGCTTTATGTGGCACGACAAAGTTGGTTAATGCTTTGCGGTATAAAGAACAAATTTCCGCCATATATTTTCATTTTCACTCATGCATAAAGAGAAATGGGAAAGTAGAGCGATTAAAAGATAGAAAAATGGAGATAGAAATAAAAATCTCTAGTCAAAAAACAGATAAAAGAAAAAGATAGAAATACAAAAGGAGAGGGAGAGGGAAAAATGTAAAAATGAAAATCAGTTAGAAATATTAGTATACAATATTACTAATTTTATATTAGTTGAGCGATTTTTGCAATTGCAGATTATGCATATTTTTCCAACAATTGTAGATTGCTATTATTTTTCCAATGTAAATGAAGTTAATTTATTAAGTTAATTTTTTCAAGAATTAAATACTTTTAAGAAATTAAAATTTTTAATAAAAAATATTTCTAAATTTTACAGTATTATCCTAATATAAAAATATTAAAAATGAAAAGGACTTTATTATCAATTACACTTATTAATTAATATTGAAATGGATATACGGATGGCTGATGGGAATTGTAGTAATATAAATAAACCAAAATATATAATTTATGATTTTTAATATAATATAATTAATCTTTTTATAATGCATTTTTCTGCAGTCATTTGAGTTACAAGTTAGATGTAAAATTAGTGCAAAATTGATGTGTTACAAAGAATATTTATTCTATAATTTTTAGCCTTACCTATATAAATACTACATAACAACTTATCTACAAATATTTTTGGAATACTTCCGAGAGGGGGAACCTCCCCTAACAGAGGGATGAAGAATTTAAAAATTTTATATCTCCCGTGTTTACGTGATTTAAAATAAATTCCTTTTTTAAGACGTCAAAATAACTAAAGCTTTTTTTAAAATGCTATACAGCTTGTTTGATTTAAGGTTGTCAAAACGGTAACTGGAGGTAGATTGAATCAAACCGAAAAGAAAAGTTATATACCGTTTTGCAATATTCCTATTAGTTATCGAGTAAAAATAGCTTTTTTTCAAATTTACATTTTTCAAGAATTTGTTTTGATATAAAGCTAGTTGAATTTTATGTTTATAATAGTTACAATATATTTTAAAACCTTAAAATTAATTGTGAATTATTTTTGTTTTTATTTTGCTTATAGTTTAACTTTTAGAGGACGGGACTGGTGCATATATGAGCCATATATCATTTTTTATATCTAATTATTTTTATTTATTTATTTATTAATAATATATACATTTCCGTTATGGATATGTACAACATATCCATAACGTTTTCTCTTTCTTGCCCGCGACCTTTTCCTCGTCCGCGTCCTCGTCCACGTCTTTCTCCCCGTCCTCTGTTCCCCTCAATATTGAATCTCTCCAATCTGCGCAGAATATTCTGAATCCGGGGATCTAGGTCAGCAGCATACATATTGCGCAATTCTTGCAATTCCTTGTAAATTTTTTCGATGTCTAGTAATTGAGGCTAAAACAAATAAGAAAGACGAATATTACATGTAGAGAAAATTATATAATTGGAAATTGAACACAAAGTTGTAAATGAACTTATGTTTAAAATATTTAACTAATATTTTTTTTAGATATTTATGAAAAATTGGCAACTCTTTTAATATTTAATTTATAATTTTGATAATTATTTGTTGGAGGAAAAAGTGAATTTGTTACATATTAATATTACTTATTAGTAGACAATACTCGTTTTTCTTTTAAAGTAATTAGAATATACTGTGTATTTACAATTGTATATAAATATTATATGTAATATATTACTATATATATAATACATTAATACATTATTATGATCTATAATATGTTCATTTTATAATATAATTTATATTACTTTAAAAACCGATATGAAATACACATATAATATAATAATATTATATATGAGCATGTTCATACGTATACATGTGCGTATACACGTGCACATTGATGTATGTATACATGACATCAGAAGTACCTGTCCATAATGACTGCACTAGTTTAAAGTATATCTTTCTCTTTCTACATGCTTTCACACATAGGAAATAAAAAGATACACTCTGAATTAGTGCAATCAGTATGGTCAGGCATTTGACGTCATGCGTGTTTACTTTGTGACACATTCTATTTAATATTAATATTTATTTAAATATATTATAGATTTCTTATATATGTTACCTCTGTGTGCTGTACTGAGGTTGATGGTTATATTGTCCTCGATGTTGAGGACGTTTCTCTGATGTTCGATGATCTCAATCGAAATTTTTGAATCCCGTCCCGAGTCTCGCCCTCAGCTTTATCTTTCACATTTACATCAGGAATATTATCCTGAGCCCTGCTCTTATCTCTGTCCTGCATGTCCTGTGGTTCGTCAGGAGCAGTATCTCTCGTTTTCTCTGTATTGGAAAGAAGTTTTATTCTTTAACGCCGTTTTTGTTTTGTTTTTTGGCGTGATTGCCATAATTGACTTCTTTTTTTATTTGCTATAAAATAATTGTAATATATTTTTGTAATGAATCTACTTTATATTCTTATATTTCATATATAAAATATATTTTAAAATTTACTTTGTCCTTCCATAGCTTCGATGACACTTGTCAGGCTTTATTCGAACACTAATCCTTCGATACGCACTATGTTACTGCGAAGAAGCAACTGCCTAAAATCTTCTACAGATTTGATCTTTTCCCCACTTTTAAGCATGTTTCTCAACTTTATTGATTTTTTTTTATATAGCCGTTTGAAAGCCGCTAAACCTTTATTTATTACTCTCGCGGATTTCATTTTACGTATATTTGACGTATATATACGGTATAATTCGAATGAAAGTATTACAACAGTATTTGCGTCGTATAATAATCGTATGTTTGTGCAAATTTTTTACCAGGATTATATGGTATTTACACTTGCAAATCACGGTAAAAGATCAAGTATAAATACGGTCTTATTTTTATTTTTTACTCTTGTATTTTATAGTATATATATTAGAATATTTTTGTAAAAATTCAGTATAAAAATGATATTTTTAGTTTAAATCCATATTTTTAAATCCATATTATGCAGTGTTTGCATCAGTTTATTATGGTAAAAAATGAGTATAAATATAGTATTTTTTAAATTTGTATAAATAAAAATATGTAGCATATACATAAATTTACAATAAATTGGTATTTTACTGATTTAAAAACTTGGTAAATACAGTATATGCTTAGTAAAGAACCGGTAAAAAAATTGCACAAATATACTAAGAAAATACCATATTACTACGCATTTTATACTACGCATTTATTATACGCATTTTAAATGGTATTTTCTATGTATACTAAAAACCGCGAGGGTGCGCTTAATAAAGTTGATGCTTTACGGTAAAGAATATAGAAAGCTTCCGTCATACCCTTCCTTGTCGTTTCCATCATACTTTTTTGTCGTTTCTTTCCATAGACTGCGTGTCTAGCCACAGGCGCAGGCCTTGCCGGGACCAAAGGATAGA
>JAJVSH010000199.1:0-22298 GCA_021460005.1 Tetramorium alpestre | reverse complement strand
ATTTACAATAAATTGGTATTTTACTGATTTAAAAACTTGGTAAATACAGTATATGCTTAGTAAAGAACCGGTAAAAAAATTGCACAAATATACTAAGAAAATACCATATTACTACGCATTTTATACTACGCATTTATTATACGCATTTTAAATGGTATTTTCTATGTATACTAAAAACCGCGAGGGTGCGCTTAATAAAGTTGATGCTTTACGGTAAAGAATATAGAAAGCTTCCGTCATACCCTTCCTTGTCGTTTCCATCATACTTTTTTGTCGTTTCTTTCCATAGACTGCGTGTCTAGCCACAGGCGCAGGCCTTGCCGGGACCAAAGGATAGAGATAGTCTGTAAGTAATGCTCTTTCTCTCTCGCACACTACAAAAAGTGAGAAAGAGTATGGAAGGGAATTGTTATGGAGACGCATAGCAACTTCTCCTCTTCACGTCCCCACCACCTCCGTGTTAGAAAGAGACATAAGTACTTATGCTATTGCTCTCTCTTTCTAGTGTTGACCCCAATCTCTTTCACGGAACGCGCAGTCTATTATACAGGGTCCCAGAATTGTCACGCCAATTTTCGTGAGCAGGTAGAGCAGACCAAACTGACAATGAGTCGAAAACTCCTCTACCATTTTGCAATTTTCGCAATAGTTAACGAGATATTAATTGTTAAAAATCGCCGTATTAGACCGGCCTACCGCTGAATATAAACGCGCGGCAAGATCGCCCAGCGTTACCAAGATCGCGAGGAGTTGTTTACTACACGCGGCAATGCCTAAAAACGGCGATTTTGAGCTGCGATTGTCCCCCTGTTTTTCTGCCAAACAACTCCTCGCGATCTTAGTAACAATGACGCTGGGCGGTCGTATCTCGCCGCGCGCTTGTATTCGGCGGAAGGTCGGCCTGATACGGCGATTTTTAACAATTAATATCTCGTTAACTATTGCGAAAATTGCAAAATGGTAGAGAAGTTTTCGACTCAGTTTGGTCCGCTCTACCTGCTCATGAAAATAGGCGCGACAATTCTGGGACACCCTGTATAAGTCTATTTTTTTACGCATATAGGAAGTATATACACATACGCATGCACTCACGCATAAGAGAAACGGAAAAATAGAAATATTAAAAGATAAAAAATTGGAAACGAAGACAAAAATCTCTAATGAAAGAGATAAAAGAGAAAGATAGAAATCGAGAGAGAGAGAGAGAGAGAGAGAGAGAGAGAAATATAGAAATAGAGAGAGAGTGGGGAGAGAGAAATGTTAAACGTAAAATCAATTAGAAATATTAGCATGCAATATTATGTCAGTTCAGCAATTTTTATAATTGCAGAGATTATGCATATTCTTTCAACAATTATAGATCGTTATTATCTTTCCAATGTAAATAAAGTTAATTTATCAAGTGAATTCTTCGAAACAAATAATTTTTTGAGGAATTAAGTTTTCTTGTACAATAAAAATTTTTAATTAAAAAATATTTAATATAGAATTTTGTTTAATTTTACATAGACATCCTTTTTTTTGGTAATGTGATGGAAATGCTTTATGCACTGATCCTCTCCGGTGACTCGGAGGGGAGTGTGGGACTTCCCGTTGGAGAGGGCTAGCCCCTCTTCCCGGTTGTGCAATGTCCAGTATACGCCATTAAAACCACCACGGGTGTTCATCTCTGCGTTACCGTAGGTGCCCCAAGCTCTGCCCATTCATAACTACTGGGTGCACCTACATAGGCATCCTTGTATAAAGATATTAAAAGTGAAAAGAATTTATTAATTATGCTTATTATTAATTATTGAAATGATGATAGCAATTGTAATAATGTGATATAAATAAAACACAAAATATAATTTATGATTTTTAATAAGATGTAATTGCTGCTTTTTTAATACATCTCTCTAAATCATTTAATAGTTACAATTAGATATAAAATTAATGCAAAATCGCAACATGTTAACAAGAATATTTATTCTATAATTTTTAGTCTTATCTAGAAATATTACATAAAAATTTATAGATATTTAATTCATTCTTGTTTCCTTAGTCCAATCATAAAATTATTCTAAATTTACTTAAACCTTAATTTGGATTAATATTTATAGAAACATTCCTATTTTTCCTGTATGTATATAAAGTTACAGTTTATAAGCAGTGCAGTTCACGCTATTATTGCGCGATTAACATTTGAAGGACATCTTTTATTATATTATAAAATATATAATTAAATGTAAAATAACGAAATATTAATTAACGTATTTATAAAGCACACCTTTTAATACAAAGAAAAATAAAAGTAAAAACGTGAGATTTTTTTGCATTTGTTTAAATTAAAAAAAATTATTATTACTAGACTTTGTTAGCACAAATGTTTATATATAGTATAAGAATTTATTTTATTATGAAATATTTTATATAAAATTTTTAATGATACAATGTTTATTAAAAAGATTACATTAAAAACTGTTGAAAACTGTTGCACAAACACAAATTTTAGATATCCTTTATTTGTTATCAAAGCACAGTAACTGTTTTATAATTGTTTTATCAATTATTTACATAACATATATAGCCGTTCACGGGATAGCGCGACTTATATCTGAAGCACGGTAATTGCACTAATTGTTAAAATAACTAAATAATACAGTTAATAAGTATTTCAATTTGCAAAATAATTTTGAAATTTCTATATACAAATTATACAAATCTTCAGATATAATCAATCCTTGTTATATAAATATTTTTGATAATTTAAGCTACATAGTATTAATAGCAATTCACGCTCTTATGCGCGACTAATGTCTGAAAGATACTAGGAATTCTTAAATAATAGTTTATAAATTTTTTACTATTTTACTATTCAAGAAATAATATTAGAAGTTATAATAAAAATGTTAACAATACTTTCAAACATTATCAATGCTTACTATGTAGTTTTTCAACGTTTATGAAGTTTTTATTTGCTTTAATATTAATTTTTTTAATATTAATAAATTCTTTAATATTTGCTTTAATATTAATTTCTTTTAATTAATTTCTATTGTATTCTTTTGTATTAATTTCTGTTAATTCTAATCTTTTTATTTCTTAAAAAATGTATTTAATTATTATACTTTACTTAGATTATATTGTATAATATCCATGTTACGTCTGTAATATCTACTCAAGACGCGGTAGGAAGGGGGGGATGTTTGTTTTAAGATTATTATGTTTTCCTCCCTTTTTATTTAACAATTCGTCGTTATTTCGGTTTTAACGCGAAGCTTCGCAGGTTGATTGACGACGTCCCTTTTTTTTACGTATGACATGATAGGGAGTGGTCTCGTAGGGCACTTAATAGGTGCCACCTATTAAAGGCTAAGTTCGTTTAAGCGCGCAGAGACTAAGTCCGAATTGAACGCGCGGAGACAAAGTCCGAATTACTATATGCCGTGCCGAATTACCTTGATTCGCACAGGCTATACCACCCGTCAGCGCCGAGATCCTGCAGGATGCCGAGCATAATTTGTGTATTCGCTCAGGCGGATCTGTCGCCGAATGACGAAAAGCTTCAAAAATCGCGAGCTTTTATATTGAAGTTTGGTGGCCCCGCGCAGTGAGAGGGTGTATAGGGCCATCCCCCATTCACGTGCGCGAAGCTTTTTTCCCTAAACGCGGAAGCGTTTTTCTATACGCACGGTATTACCTACCCGCATGCGGCAGTTTCGTGCCTCGCATTCCTGAGTCGAGTTTTTGCGCGCCTTACATTCTATTTTCAGTTATATTTTGTTAATATTTGTAACGTTATTTCTTAACTAATCGTAACAAGGTATAATTGTATATGAGATTACGCTATAATGCTTATATCTATGTTCCTAATTATCTAAATTTCTATCTATTAATTATGCACGAGACTGAAAGTATAATTCTAAAGCTTAATTCTACAAAAGATACGAATAATGCATTCGAATAACATTATTTGTATCTTATATTCACTATTATTTAAGTAGTCTTTATGCATATTAAAGAATATGCATGGATTTTACGCGATACGTTCCTCCTTTCGCGGGGTAATTACTAGGGTAGATTCGTTACCGACGCTTGACGGGTTGTCGTCGTGACGGCGCGGCGAAAATTTTCGGGGCGTAAAGAGGGTTGCCGGTAGGTCTAGGGGCAATTAGGGGCTATGGTGAAGGCGGCAGACGTAACAACCCATTTTTATATTTCTTGCATAGTTTGCAGATAAATATTTTTGTTATACTATCGATACACTTTTTATCATTTTTGTTTTTTTCTTTATTACATATTCTTCTTCGTCTGTATTTACTTCAGACTTGTATAAACATTCCGTATGACTTTTGCGTTCTCATACTTTACATTTTATAAACTGAGACTTTATTTTCGCAAAACAATATAAGCATGTGTCTTCCATATTCTCTGATTTTAAAAGTAAGTTATATGCAATTTCTCTTCGATACGTTGGAGGATTAAATATCTTCTCAAATGGTATTTATTTTCCTATCCAATCCATATAATACATTATATAAGATTCACAGCTATAGCCATCGTTATTAAGTTGATATGGTCGCTCAAGAATTTCGATATCACTCCAAGTAATATCACATAAATTTGAAAAGGATGATGCAAACCAACAATACTGGATGAAGTTTTTAAATGCTTTAGTAACTCGATTTCTGTCTCATTCTTATATGGATCTAGCAACATTAATTTCTTTTCTTTTATATTTGCAATCATTAACCGCCAATGGCTTCCATATTGATATGGAAGGAATAGGTTATTTTTCATGGATTTCTTAGTTTTACAGATAGATTTATTTTTATTTAGTCTTTTATTGCTGTATTCCCCTAATATCGTAGCAGTGTCATCGGTGGCCACGTATGTGACATTAATCCATTCGTCAATTGATACAGTAGCAAATGAATCAATTACAAGTCCATCGATCCAAATACGATCACGTAGCGTTGAAAATTCATGAGCCGATAAATCAAATATATTCAAAGATAATGAATTTTCCATACTACAGCGCACTATTGACAATACACTCGATTTAAAAACCATATAATAATCAATGTCACTAATCCATTATAAAATTTATCAATTTTCTTAACTGTATTATTTACAGTTGCTTCTTCAAGCACCTTGAATTCGTAATCTATTTTATTTTCTTCATTTTCATTTGTATATTTTACATCTTCAATTACAATTTTCTTTTCTTTTTTCTTTTTGTTCTAATTTACTTTCTTCTGATACGATAGCACGTTTTTTCAGTACATTTTTATTATTATATTTCACTTTTCGTTTTCTACTCTTTAGTAATTTATCATCTAATTTCTTTTCATTTTTGTCATCTATTATATTACTAAATTTTTTATTTTTATTTTCTTCTGCTTCTATTTCAAAATTTTCTTGTATCTTTTTTAACGTTTTCATATGACAGTGTTCTTTTTTACATTTTCCATGTTTTTCCTTTTTCCATGTTTCTTCGAGAGTCGGATTTGGTTCTGTTACAGGATACTTTTGCTTTTGACGCGATAATTTAGATTTTAAAGGTGCATCTAATTCTAAGTTAGCTAAAATTCCTTCAGCACTTGTTTACAGTTCTCGGACTCTGTCGGCTATTGATCGATTACTTATTCCTTTAAAATCAACCTCTTTTGTTACTCTATGTGAACTTTCAAATTTCAACAAATGCATTAGTTATTCTTGAAATCTTTGGATCAATTAAATCTAAGTCTAACAAACTCCATAATAGTATAATACATATAATACATATACATAATAGTATAATACGGCATTCATTTTGTTATTAAATATTGTACGAATTTTGGCGCATAATATTTATTACTAACATTGCTTGCTTCTTTTTCATCATCATCATCATTGATTTCCAATTCTTGTTTAAAAAATGCTAATTTTGCAGCGTATTTTTGAAAAAAATGGAGAGCTTCTATAAATTGTATCACTTTCTTTTTCTTCATTAAGGATTATTTCGAATTCGTCGTCTGGAAGATTTTCAACGTTTTCATAATCATTTATTTTTTCAGAATTTTTCTTGCTAAGCTTTGTTATAACGATAACATTATCGGATACTTTCCTCTCGTCTTTAGACAATAAAAGCGTACAAACATGCTTAAATAATTCGTCCATTTGCTTTAAATTTCTACAACATTTGTTACATTATACATTTGTTACATTAGAATTTAAGTATATATTCGTGTTCATATGTATTCGTATTAAATCCCTCATTGTATTTTTCCGATTTAATTTTATTTCGTTACATTCATAAGAAATCTTCCAGAGCGCTTGTTGTCAGGCGTTTTCCGCGTGACGATAGATCGTCTTTTTTTTCCGCGAGGACCGGAAGAGACGTGTCCCTGCGAGTTTAATCTACAGCGACCTCTGCGATCGGGAAGGTTGTCTCCCCCGACGCAACCATTTTTCATTAAATATACTCAATTTACACAATGTGTCTGTGTTTAATTTGTGTGTATAAATGACCGTCCTGATAATCCCTTACAAATTAGTATTAGAGAATAATTATTTTTATATTCAAATGTAAACAATTGTTTTTACTTTTTAATATGATTTTGATTTTGACAATTGAGATTTTGGATAAAGAAAAAAACACATTTAAAACATTATTTAAAATGCTTCAAATATATAATACGAAATATTGATAGACAAACACCAATAATTTATATTGCATATAAACGTGTAATATTTTACGTTAAAAGAAGATATCATTGAAAATAATGAATTTTTACTTAACAATTTAGTTTTGCATTATTCAAAACAATGCTAAAAATAACGTGAATATTCTTCAAATATATTTTATTTTCTGTGAGTTTTAATATTTTACATTTAAAACAAATTTTGTTGCTGAACGATTCACAGGCTGATTAAGTACGTAATTAACTAGAATGGTTTACCTTTATAAAAGTAGTTTGGTTGAAAACAACCTCTTCCAATGTTTCAGCATCTTCAGCAATTGCTTTTGCAATCAGCTTAAGACGATACTGATTATATTTGCTATACATTTTCACTTGTTCCTCTATCACACTACTTCACTTGAATATTATCGATGCAGAGTTCGATTAAGATGTAGCTTATGCAACAGCATTAACCAAAGTAACTAGGGAAGGGCTGCAAGACGAATAAAGACTCCCCACCAAAACACACGAAGTCAGGGAGCTCGAAATGTTTTTTTATTATCTTTGTCTTTTCCGCATTCTGTTCCATTCTTTGAAGGGTCGCCGCGGCCAACAATGGAAAGGTTAAAGATCGCGGCTAAATCTGAAGCAGCCGCTTCCATTGTCCGCGCAGACGTATTCTTCACTCTTTCTTTTTTTTTTTCATTCGCGCGCCACGCGACCGCGAGGATTTCGTGCCCTCTCTCTCTTTCTCTCTCTCTCTCTCTCTCTCTCTCTCTCTCTCTCGATAAATAAATAAGTAGTCAATATCTCTCTCACACAAACACACATATACACGAAAAATATAAAATGAAATATTCAAATATTTAATTAAACATAAATTTTTATAAAAATAACTTATGACTGCTTTTGAGTCAGATTGTTAAACTTTTAAATTTAAAAATATACGGGTACCGTCACTATGTAACCGGCCCTGAGCGCGCGAATTTTTACCAACCAGATTGGATATCTTTAAAAACATTTTTCCCATTTAAAAACTATTATAGAATTTTTGAAAAATATTGAAAATTTGCAAGTTGACACGTGGTTTTTTAAAAAAATGGCAAAAATTTTTTACATCTTTCTCTAAAAACATGTGTCAACTTGCGAATTTTCAATATTTTTCAATAATTTTAGTTTACGTAATAGCCTGCAAATAAACTTTAAGAAAAAATTTTGTTTTTTCATTTCAGGCTATTGGTTCTTGAGATATCGTGTTAACCGTTTTTTTTCAATGTTATGCCTCTTAATTAATATCTTGGAATTTTAGAATGAAAATATTGCTGTAATAATCTTTCATATCTTGACGTATTTTTGCATTCATTTGTGAATTTGTTTAAAAGAAAATTTATTACTATTAGACTTCGTAATACAAAGAATTTATTATATGTCATTATTACCTCATCTCATTTTCATCAGAAGAAACTTTGGAGAAGAAAATCTCCATATATTCTTCAGCATCCATGTGTGGTGATATTTCTATGATATCCATTAATCTTGAGGATGTTATGCTGCCCCAAAATCCTAAGGTTATTCTTCCACTGTGTTTATGAAGTATTGTATATTTCGGATTTAGACGTTCTCCATCCGTCGCCAGACGGTCGCCACACTCTATATCTCCCGTTTTCGGCCGAAGAAAACATTTTTTCGTCTAACCATATTATTGCATTCCATTCGTCCTGCAGTGTATTTAAATGATCTCGTGCGAATTGCATTCTTCGATTTCTATGATTTTCTATAAGTGCAATTTTTTGGCTGGTGGATGCGAACGAACTTTAGCCGATCTCAGTCGACGTCTCACTGTGCTTTCCGAAATTGGAAAATTATTATTGCGTCAAACTGTTGCAGCAGCATTGAAGGGATTTTCGTCAACTAATTGAACAATATTTTGATCTTGTTGTGCTGTAGTTTTTCTTGGTCTTGCATTATTCTTCCTGTGATCTTTTAACGTTTCTTCCGCTCGGTATTTTGTAATCCATCTATCTACTGTTCGTTGACTACATTCTATTATTTGCGAACACAGTGTTACACTGTGGCATCTTGTAACTCTCTGTGTAACTTGCTGCAAAACAGCCTCTTTTAGATTAATAGTCATGATACACGAATAGCTCGATGCGATGCGCCTAGTTATTACTGGCCCTGAATGTGGCTTATTTCATATAGGAAGGCATTTTTGACGGCTAGTGTACGAGCTAAAGGCCATTTCTTCAATATATCCAGAGCAAAATATTTATATTGCTTGAGAAAAGTACTAATAGAAATAATACCATGTTTTGAAGTTATCATCCGGATTAGTTCTATAACTTCTATATTATATTTTGCTAATAAGAGTAATAAAATATCCTTTTACACTTTAAGTCTTGAGGTTGGCGAACAATAGATCCTGTAGCATCCATATGCAGGATAATTTTTTGTTGGCCAATCATTGCATTTAAATCTTTTTCTGCATACACTTGTTATTCTGTAATAGCAGTTAAAGGTAAACTAACATATCTTAAAAATGGATCTTTCATCTTTTCTTGTTGAATCCATAATTCTGTGAGATCGGATAGATCAAGTGACCTTAAAGATAAGCATTCTTTACATTTCTTTTCCGATTTTGCTTTGTATAAAACATTAAGTTTCCGTAAATTTTGAATGTGTCCATCGCCCTTTAATTCTGTACTTGTTTTCTTTTGTATATTTGTTATTTATTAACCATTGACATTACATGCTCCGATATCGCACGGATTTCCCATTTATGTTATGAATATTACGACATTATCGCTCTTGGTTATTATGTTATCTTTGGAGTAGCAGAATTGTAAGTGCGGGCGTCGCTCATACGGCGGATTTGGAGTTTCAAATAACAACTCGTCACTTGATATCGTGCTATCGCATTCAGAGTTAGAATAAGAGTTAATACTTACTGCGTCGGGTGACACGTGTCGAGTGACATGTGTTCGTTTAGATCGACGTTATCTGGTAACGGAATATCTGTTCCGGAGTAGTTATCTGGGATTGGCGACGGAATATTTCTTTCAGGAAGGTCTAGTGACGGAATGTTTGCCTCGATGGTATTCGGTGACGATGTGCTTATGTTAAGCGGAATAGGCAGCGGGGTGTTTGTATCAAGGAGGACTGGTGGTAGCGAAGTGTTTATTTCATCGCCATTACTTACGTAAGTTATTGGATCGCCAGCATTCTGAATATCGCAGGGTTTGGTTTTCTTTGCTGAGCTCTTGATTGTCAATACGCCGGGGCCTGGCTTTAAGTATCTCTTCATCGGAGTCGCTATCTATGATCATGACTGCTGCACTTCTCTTTGTTATTGCCTTGTCCTCTGGCACGGGCTCGTATCCTATCGGGTTACGCGACAGGGCGTCGGCGTTGGAATTATTTTTCCTGGTATACGACGGTGTAATCATACTCCGCGAGCTCAAGACTCCAACGTATAAGACGCGACGTTGGGTCCTTGACGTTGTGAAGCCACACAAGTGGCTTATGGTCCGTGACTAATAAATTTGACAAATATCAGAAAACTTTTTACCATGTGCCCAAATTACATGGTGCAATAACCATCCTCCATCTATAACGTACTGAAAACTTTTTAGCAGTGACTCTGATTGTAGACTTGTTTTAAAAACTTTGTATAATTCTGATTTTGTTGATTTCCTCATGAAACCATTTTCATCAAATAAATAATGGAAAAGATGATAATTCGTATTGCAATGCATTTCGAGTCTATTCGATATCACCTTGAAAAATACATGATATTCTTTGAAATAATAAGGAAGAATCAACAAAGTCATGCTGACTGATATGAATTCCATCTTTAGCTATCGATAATGGTTTTACTTTGTATATAGTTGTTGTGTATAGTATATAGTTGACAGGGAAATATTTTCTGCATTACGCCCCACCATCGATGCCATTCCTAATAATCCTCTCTCAATTGCCATGTGACAGTTTATATTAGATCCTGCAATAATTCCTGTAGATAAAGATATTAACGATTGTCTAGGTTTGAAAGGTTCATGCTCATTTAGCCAAAATATAATTTTTTTTATATCACTCTCATCTCTATCCATTCGACTTTTTGAAAGATCAATGTGTTGTTCACTTGTAGCAGATTTAATTCTAGAATAATCTTCTAAACATTCCATTATATTGAATGCAAATGGCATAATAAATAGCGAGCGACAACACTTGGTGTAACGCTTCTACCATGTCTTAAATCAGTACTAAAAAAATCTATTTAATGTTTGCTCGATTATCATATCACTCCACACATCAGATCATGCTTTGTCCGATCTGCGAATTGTAAAATAGCCATTCACAAATTTATCAAATTCTTCCACATCCAAAGTATCTTGTAAAAATATCATATCTTGAAAATAAATTTGAGTACTTTTCACATAAGCGAAATGGCCTGCAGCATAAAATACAGGAAGCATTTGTTGTATAGTTTGTAAGTGCAAAGTCCAATTTCCTAATCTCTCAGCTTCTACAAACTGCAAAGCAATATTTACAAACTTGAAATATTGTCTTGAAATATCCATAATTTTGCCGTAGGGTTATTTTTTTCGAGTATTTGCATTTTATTAATAAACTCTTCAGTCAGATATTGCATAAATGGCTCAGCATTGCAATCACCAATCAATCGAGTTTCTGAAGACCATTTTTCAAAAAATGTCTGAATGAATTTTCACGCATCAGTAGTATTAATACTTTTACAAATGATAATACCAAGAGCAATGTAACTTAAAATGTGAGCTCGTAAAGCTCTGGAAAAAGCATGACCGCTAAGCATTTTTTTATGGACTCTGCAACATACACAGTAGACCATAAGTCGATTTCACTTCCATCCATTATGTAGATTGTAGCCAATGGCTCCTAAATAAGATATTAGCAAGTGAAATTCTCCTAAGCAACAACATCTTTCAGTTCTTTATCTTGGGTACTAGAATAAGCTTTAAAATATAACGGTTGATCAAAGGTCACGAAGCAAATTTTTTGTTTTAATTTACGACTTTCCGTTACTGCATAATGTAAAGCTGTATTTAGTGTCATTAATTGTGAAGGTGGTTCATTAATAAAAAGTAAACAATTAATATGTGATAACGAATAGTTAATGTCACTTGATATAACTTCAAAAAAACCTTTCCATGTAAGTAATTTTGGAAATTCAATAGTTTTGCTTCATAAATATGCTGCGTAAGATGGTTTTAATAGAGGTAATTTCTGAACTGATCTATCTGTTACAATAAATTCGATGTTTTTCAAGCCGCTGGTGTTGAAAGTTCCATAAGGTATAGTGTTAATCTGTTTTTGTGATGCTAATGTTGAAGCAGACGGCATTTTTTTAATTTCTTCGACCCACCATCATACTCCACTTCATGATCTGGCGTATAAACAGCAATACCACCTAAGCAATAAAAAGTCTCACGACCATCTAAACATTATGGTCCGTATTATCAAAAACATATTGCACATAAAAGCATTCTCAATACGTATGTTTGGAGAATCCATTACTGTTGATGCTTCATACAATTGTATGCTATAGTAACTTGCCGTATTTTGATAAAAGAAGTGTTGAGAAATAAAAATATCTTCGCCATACTTTTCTTTTAATTTGCGAAATAAAATCTTATTGCTCAAAACATTTTCTTGCATAGCATTTTGCAAATCAGATAAATTAAATTCAAAACATCCACTATTTTCTATGTGCTGGCAAACCTTTTCAAATGATTTTTCTACTTCAATATCAATAACAGGTACTCTAGGTTCACTTGATGGTTTAACGCAAAAAGATTCATAACATTTTAAGTGGTACTTAGGTTGAACAATTTGAATAGAAATATCTTGAAGTCGAAAAATAACTGCTTTACTACTCGTCATTTTGTCGATGAGCAATATCAAGCAGCCTGTCCTGAGAATACTTTTGCCGCAGAGTGCAAACTTTCTTGTCTAGATCACAAATTTCCCACAAATAAAGCATAATTTATCGTAGTTAGAATACAATGTTGAAGTTGACGATGGTGGATTCAAACTTGATGATGGTAGGCTGGAAATTGATGATGATAACTGCATTTCAGTGCATTTTTCAGTGACGTAAACTTTGCATTCTCAGAATCTCGTGATGTTGAAAGTGATTCAAATTTTCTCTTGCAAGATTTTGAAGAACAAGTTGTGTATCGTTTCCGGCAAGCATCGTGTATATACTTTCGTGATAATACTTTCGTTCTCCCACATTTGCCATTTACCATCGTCTCTTTCTTTACTTTTTTTAATTAAAGTTTGCAATCCTTTTTTATGCACATCATATGTAGCAGTTTCATTGTATAATATTATGCCACAAATTGAACACACATTTGCGACATCCATTTTTGCGAAATAAGTAGGCTGCGTTCGGAAATATCACTCGAATGCTTTGTGTATCCGTTGAAACTTGTTTACAATTCGGTAAACAATAAGGTGATATACAAAGGCACTCGAGTTATGTTTTCAAACGCAGCCTAAAACACAAGAGTGCGCGCGGATTCGAGCACGAGTACGCGTGCGCGATCTGCCTACCCTGCCGCCTGCCGGCCGAGCGCTATAGTTCCTGCTAGCATATCTATATATCTATATATATCGACTCGCTCGAAAAATACATTTGTCGCTTTAATGAATAAATTATGAATGGCAATCGTCGTTCAAGAAAGCATTTCTTATGTAAAATTTCACGCTCTACACGCTCGTGCAATCCGTTTTCTTCTAAGTTTAACCGTTTTCGAGCTATAAACAAAAAACACTTTTTTGCCGTTTTTACGCCCACGCCGGGCACTACGGACTTTGAAACTTTGCCCATCGTTTTCAGAAGACCCAAATTACCACATATCCAAAATGCAGCGATTCCTGTGAAAAAGTCGATTTCAGCACGATTTTTACTGGACTATAAAGTAAATTTATTGTCATAAAGATATAGTCTGAAATAATAAACACAGTAGACGATAGCTAAAAGTTCTTTCTCGATAGTTGAATAGTTCTGCTCGGCTTTGTTTAGTAACCGTGACGCGTATGCCTCCCACCGCGTATCCAGACGCGATGGGAGGTCGATAGTGAGGACAAAAGGCTTTGTGAAATCAGGGTGCTGCAAAATCTCTGCATAATTTATCTCGGAGAGTTACGAACGCGTTTTCTTGGGCCTCGTTCCAGACAAAAGGTTCATCTTTTTTCAGAAGGGTCGTAAGGGGCTTTGCTACTTTCGAGAAGTCATTTAGAAAGCGACGATAATATCCCGCCAAGCCTAAGAACTGTTTTATGTTTTTAGTATTCCTTGGACGAGGGAAATTTGAGACCGCTTCAATCTTTTTATGGTCTGGTTTTACTCCCTCTTAACCTATTATGTATCCGATGTATACGACTTCTTTTCTTAAGAACTCGCACTTGTCGGGCTGAAGACGGAAGTTAGCGGCGCGTAATCTCTCCGCTAGTTTATTAAACTTCGTTTCATGTTCCTTCAGCAAGCTGGCATAAATAACGATATCGTCTAGATACACAAAAAGAGAGACACCCTGTAGCCCACTCAGAACCCGATCCATGAACCGCTGAAACGTCGCAGGCGCGTTCTTAAGACCGAAAAGCATTCTTTTGAATTCATAATGGTCACGGCGTGGAGAATGCCGTTTTTGCCGTGTCGGACTCATGCATAGGGATCTGGTGAAACCCTGACGCCAAGTCAAATACGCTGAAGTATTTGGCGCTTCCTAGCTGGTCTAAAATGTCCGTGATGTTTGGGAGCGAGTACGCGTCTTCCAACGTTTTTTCGTTCAGGGCTCTGAAATCTATTACCAGTCTCCATCTCTTATTGCCTTTTAAGTCGGTTTTTTTTTCGGCACTATCCAAAGCGGAGAGTTATATGGTTATACGGAGAGTTCTATTATGCCGTTCCTCAACATTTCTCCTACCTGCCGATCTATCTCGTCTTTGTGAATGGGTGGAAAGTGATATTGTTTAGTATTAACTGGTTGGCTGTCTGTTATAATTATTCTATGCTTTATCGCGTTTGTGTGCCCTAGCTCTTCCCCGGGTAATTGAAATAGGTCCCTGTTTCTATCAATAAGGGGCCTTACATGTTCTGCTTCTTTGTTATTTAGATGATTCAATCGCAGGAGTCCGTAGATTCGTTCGGCCTGCTCTTCCACGGTTTGATTATGCATTGTACATATAGCTCGGCTCTTCACGTCATTAGATGGTCCCCTAAGGGAGGCCTGTTCTATCTCTTGTAATTTTACGATAGGAACTATAAATTCTCTATCCGTATCACCCGTGTTAATAACTTTTAAGTACGCCTTTCCTTCTCAATTTGTGACGATTGCGTCTCCTAAGTAGACGCCCTCACAAACATGCAGTCTGGGCACGTAGCCCACGCGGATTTGTGGATTATCCACCTTAAGATAAAAGGTAGATTGTGACCTCGCGGGGTGCAAACGGGATTTTAATGCTTCGCCACTCTACATATTTTTCCGATAAGTTTATGGTACTGGCATCGCGTAAGAAATCGGATCCTAAAATACCCTCCTGAGCGATAGGAAAATTATTCGGCACTATATGTAATACCGAGTGCCCGAAAATTGAGACTTCTATAGACCCGAGCGTCTCCACTTTTCCATTTGAAATGCCGTTAAGGTAGAGCGGATCGTCATGTTTGATTGGGACATCGGAATGCAGATTTTTTTGTTTAATTACATTCGGGGCGGCTCCGGTATCAATCATGAAGTTGGTCTCTTGCAATAGCCCGATAGTTGAGATTGCAATAGTCGGGGCATGGGAAAATTCCTCCGGATTTAAGACTGCGATTCTTGCTTTGCGTTCTTCTCGATGTTGATCGGGTTGACCGATCACGTTCTTTTCAATTCGTCCGTACGGGTCGCGTCTGGACCTCCCGACGGACCGCGCGTTTCCCTGCTCTTTTCGAGCGTTGTACTTACGCTTGCGGCATTCCTCGATTGTGTGTCCGGGGGTTTTTGCAATATCGACAATGCATTTTGTTACTGCGCGCATAACCGGTGTTATCGCGTCGAGTCGCGTTATCGTGCCTGTAGTTTCTGTTCGCAGAAGGAGCGGCGGAGGAGCGGTGATCATACGATCCGGGATTGTGAGGTGTTGAATTTCTGCTAGGCAAAGCGGGCGACCGAGTTATGTCCTTGCGCCGAGGGTTATAATTATTCCACTGGGGGGTGGAGTGCGCGAGGAGGCGATCTTTCATATCTCGGTCGGTATGATAACGGCCCCCGTATCGTTGTCTCGTATGTTTGTCTAACTCCTGCCGCTTTGCTATTGCTTTAGCAGCGGCGAACGCGTCGGTATACAGCAGATATATTTATCCATTTTCATTTGTAACCTGTATTCGAGTGGTAAACCGTCGCAAAATGATCGGGAAGTGAATTCGTCGATATCGACTAAGAAATGAAGGTCCACCTGTCTCCGGAAGCGATGATGTCGAGGATGGATGTTCGTAAATCCTTTACGCGACTATAGTCGAGCACGTGCTCATTGGATTTCAAATACGTCATACTCAATTCTCCACGATATTGGTCGATTGTTTTAGGATCGCCGAAAGCAACGTTCAACAGGTCAACCAACTGCGTTATGGAGTCGCATGGTTCGTCCTCCACCGCATAGTATAAGCTCTGCCTCGGAGCTTATTTATTAATAATTTCATCAAATTACGCTCTGAAGACGGCGGAACTATTTCGCGGGCGCGGCGGCATGCTCGCGTGAACTGCGCTAATGGAATGTTATATCCGTCGAAACTGGGTACGGACTCTATGGCGAAACGATACTTTGGGTAGTTGAGCGTTTGAGTTAGTCGCATTACCATAATTGCCCTGGGACGTATTCGCTTAAGCCTGGCTGATTAATTGCTCATGCAGCATAGTGTGCTGTATATTCTCAAGCGGAGTTACATCGACGGTGTCCGACCACTTCTTCTCTATCTCTTTCTCGCGCGCCGAGATTTTGTTCTCGCGCGTGTCTAACTCTCGATTATAGTGGTTTTTTCCACTCAAATTTTTCACGTGCAGCATCGAGTTCCTCCATCTGCTGGCGCACTTTAGCTTCTTGAGCTTTTAAACGCGATTCCTTCTCTAATATTCGTTGTTCATAATTCTGAACGTCAAGGGCTCGCATCTGCAGTCTGCGCGATACCCCGGTCGCTGCGTCGATACGGTTGCCATGGTTTTTTTATTACTGCGTGTATCCGACATTTATCACTTATATCCTATCTGGCTGTCACCAAATTTGTAATACCACTGGTATGGACTGGTTGTCGCGGACTATAGAAAGTTACTCGGACAATAACCAGGGTGTTTAGGTGGGTAAAAACTCAAAAAATTTTACAAATACTGGTACGATGCAATGGCTACGCATACGGCTTCTGGCTGATTATAAGGAGTATCTCCTTCGCTTGTTAAGTAATCTATGAAGTTAGCAAGCGTGGTTGGACAGTCTAGACAAGCGTTAATGGGAGCTTTTCTCGTAACGATGCGCTGGCACTCTCGACAGGCCTCAATTTGCACTTGGCGTTGTAACGTCCCCCTAGTCTAATCATAATATTTTTTTTCTTACCAAAATTAATTAATCCTTGGTTGTCATACTTCTGCCCAGTTGCACGGTTGTCCAGCGGACCCAGCTCAAGATTTAGATGGTTACTGTTCCGGAAGTAATAATTATATCCAAACAAAAAAAATCACAAAAAACTTTAAGATTTGTGGAATATATTTTCATATTTATGGAATTGGAATTTANCCATCTTCATATAGAAAAAAATTCTTGAAAAATGTTAATACCGCAAAAAAAGGCTTTTTACAAAAAAATCATAACTTTTTAATTTTTAAAACTTTGACTTAAATGTTGATATGATAACTAACTAAATGTAGTACTTTTAGAAAAAAAATATAGTGGCGAGAGATCGTGAAAGAAAGGTATTTATTTTGATAGTGAAACATGAGTTATTTTTGAATGAAAAAAATATTGAGTTGTATGCATATAATTAATTTTTTATAACATAATATGCATTATATAAGTTTTTATGATGACAATAAAAAGAAAAACAGTAATCACTCAAACCGCAATCAGTGCATAAATATACGATGGTTGTCGCACATGGGTCATAAGCATGACGGACTCTGCAGCGTTGTCTTCCAATCTTTGGAAGCTTTGCAGATAGCACAACGACCTTTTTTTCTGCAAATGGACGCTACTTGTCCGTTACAACACTATTATCCAAATTCAGAATCTTAGAAAAAATTAAATTAATATTTATTTATAAATTTACTCATTTATTTATGTATTTATTTATTTATATTTACTCCAATTTTTATTAGAAAGAAATCCAATTAATTTGGAAGAATGATATAAATTCAATGAATTTAATAATTCTTACAAATTAATTGGATTAAATGGAATGATTAAAATTCATCACTAATACGGAAAAAACTAACGAGGAAAAAAATTTGTAGGTATCATGCATTATATATTACCTCTTTTATAATAAAATAAATTTTATAATAAAATCGCTGAAAATAGGAATTCACTCCGATATTCAAAAAACGACACGTTTGTCACACAGTGGGTCCAGTAGACCCTACCTTTGCTTTCGACAGTTGCCAAAATAAAATTGATGATCACTCGGTTTCGAGATAGCTTAACATCATAGAGTACATTTCAGTCTACCAATAGATTGTACTAATAGTGCCAAAAACTCGGTTCAAGTAAAAGATATTTACTTTTAAGTTGATATATGGGTCCACTAAACCCAGTGTGACAATCGAGGGTTAAATAATACTATATAATCAGAGTCACGAATAATCAATACTAGAACTATAAGTTAGTTACTCTTTCGTTTTCCGAGCAAGATAGTCTAAGAATAATAGTATAGAAAGCTCATTGGTCGAAAGCCAATAACGCAGCGTAGTGATGTCACATGGTCAGCCAATAGGAGCGCCCGACTGTGTAGCATAGCTTCGCGGGCAACCTCTAGCGTCATGCGCAGGAGTAGGGACGCGCAACCCCCACTCCTAGTTCTACGACCGAGCAGCGTCTTCCGGGCACGCGGCTCGGCCACGGCGCCTTTTCGAGCCGAGTCGTCATAGAGTACAGTCATCCCTCTAGAAGGGTCTCCTAGTTCTCCTATTTCTTCTATTTCATAACTTTAACTTAGCGTCGTAGTGAACATTTGTATCTTAACTGTAACTTCAGTCGAATATACTTATTTTATTATTTTAAATTAGAATCAGTATTCTTTTACTCGCAATCCCTTACCCATTATCCAGCACCAAGCATTCCGAACTCTAACACGTGCTCTTCGTAAATTCTCGTGAATTCATTGCACTCTCATCAAGAGTATAAAATATTTTGATACGATCGTATCATTCGATACTATCGTATCATATCACCCGACGCCAAGAGTCTACATCATCTTCGAGTCGAGATCAGGAAGCCGATTATCCAGTCGCTGAGCAACGACGCCGTGCTGCCACGTGGTGACGCCATGCCACGATCTGCACGCTGACCGACACCATCTCTACGAATGGTAGGAGTCTATATTATTACGCTAGATTCCCGCCAATAACAATATTTCTCGTCCAACAATATATATCATCCTTATCGTTATATGTGCTAAAAAATCTATGGCTCTTCGATATTTTAATTTCTTTTGCCATTTTCTACACTCTTCGCCTTTTAATGGTCTATACATTTGCAGAGCTGTACTGTCACCATGAATGTATTTTAATTCTTTATTACTTTGTATTAATAACTTTGCAACTGGTTTATCTATTTTTGAAAATATAAATTTAAACTTTTGATAATGATCTACTTTAATGCATTTAGCATAAACTACAATTACAATTCACTCATATGAAATCTAATCGAACCGTAGAATCATAAACTACAAGTACAATTCAAAGTGTATATTATTTGGTCAATTACGGTTCTTATTTTGTCTTCTTCGGTATATCCAAGTGAAGTTTTTATGTTTGTTGATGCAATTTCTATTTCCGCTAATTGTTCCGTGAAAAGCTTAGTACAAGTCATCTTTTCCTTAACATTCCTTTCATCTGGTAAATCTGTAAATTCTGACTTATTTCTTTTTGTGTTGTATTGAAGACTTTATTTTTACTCTTATTATTACTCTGTACATCGTCACTTAATTTTATATCTATCGGAGCTGAATTTGTAAAATTTACCTTTTTTATAATTAATAGAAATTTCGAACATATTTTTTTGTGATTTTTTTCTTGTATTTATTATTGACATCTGTTATTCTCTTACTAGTCGAATCAGATTCTTTATTATTCTCTGACAGAAAATCATATGGATTTGATTTATTTTCTTTTATTGGATTTCTCGTACTTTTGCGACAACATAATTTTTTTTAATTTCTTGAGTTGTTACAATTTCCTTTTTCTTGTACACTATTTTCAATAGTATCTTTTTGTCTGCTGAAATAATTTTTTTAATCTCATGTTCCACTGTTGATATTTTAGCTTCTTTTTCTAATTTCTCCTTTTTCGGATACAAATAAATCGTTAAATTCTGAACCACTTACTTTAAAGGATTAGATACGATTGTATTGTTAAAATTATCTAAGTCACTATTTATAATATGTATTTCATGTATCATGTCATACGTTTCCGTAAATTCTGTACATATATTGTTCTCTCTAACTCAGTTTCTTCCGTTCTGTGTGTGCTTAATACTTGTATAATATTTGTCTCTGTAATATTGTGTAATATTTGTGCTAACATTTTTTTTCTCTTTATTATTGGTAATATTGTTCGTTAAATGGTCTTCCATTTTATCAATATCTATCAACGTATCATTGTTTGTTTCCTTCTTCATTTCGAATTTTTATTTTAAAACTTCCCAGTGACTATTACGTCTATTACCACGAAACAATATTTTTAAATGTGACTCGTTTTTGTCTTCATTTAACGTTTGCAACTTTATGATACACTCTTCGAAATGACGGAAAATCGTTACTGATACATTATACAATTGTACAAAAATTCCTATTTCAAAATCAGTTAAAAAGAACTGTCTTTACCCATCAAGTTTTCATAATCTTCTACACTTTTATTTTTACTATCTTCGCATGTACTTAGAAGCATATCTATTTGTTCGTTCCAGTTGTTTGTAACGTAATTAACAATTTCCTTCCTAATTTTTCCATGGAAGTTTTCATGCTTAGATAAATGATGAGACATACATCGAAACAAACAATTACTATCGCCTTTAATTTTTATTATATTATAATTTATTTCACCATCAATTACAACATTTTCATGTAATTTTGTATTATTTTTAATATTGCTTTCTTTTTGTATAAAACTATTGTCACTGATTACCTCATGAAAATTGTTATCATTTCTTAAACATTTTATTATAACATATTATTTCTTAAACAATTTAGTGAATAATTTTCACTTTTAGTTTCACCTTATTACATTCGTAACTTACTATATTACCTTCATGTTCAACTTTATCATCTGTAAACATTTTTTCATTTTCTTCCAACAAATTAATTACTGAACGTTTTAATTCAGAATTATTTTTCATCTATAAATATTTCATTCGCGATTGAAAGTTTCTATCGTATTTTATTTTTAATGCTGTTGCTACCTACAATTTATTATATTTTAATATTTATATATATTTTTCAAATGGCATCGGCATATACATTATCGTTACAATAATAATCATATAAGTAGCCTCACTTTGAAAAACAATCATTTCAAGAAGGATGTTAGTTTCACTTGCACTATTGGCAATATTGTTAGTCTTCTTTACAACTTTGAACATTTAGTCTTTTCCTTGAATGATAGAGATGTCAAAAATAATTTTCTGCACAATAATTCAATAGTTACTTCACAACAAATAAGAACAGAATTATTCAGTAATATTTTATTTTCAAATTAATATCTTAAAATTATTGCACGAAGTCTGTATGATGATTCTTTTATATCAAAAGATATTATTTTATTAATCAATTCAAAAAATTGTAAATCTTTTGTCGTGCATATTAGATTTTTAATACTTTCAGAATTAAAATAAGCAGCAATAAGTAAATGTAAAATACTGTCAAATGCATACGTATTTGTTAATGAATATTAGTAGATAATATAGGCGGGTTCTAACCCAGATCCTCCGAGGGGGGAGCGGGGCGGGGGGTACACCGCGAGGCGAGGGGTATGACGTCACGCGGGAGAGGGGTATGACGTCACGCGGGACAGAGGTCTAGTGACACGTGTGTTTATACGTCAACTAAACAAAACCTCCCTTATCAAATTCGGCCGTTCGCATGTGCTTACAGTTTATGTGAGCATCAACTAAACAAATCCTGCGATACATGATCCCCTTTAGATAAGTAGCCGCCGNTAATGTTATAACTGACGCGATATCGCACGTGCGATTAGAATTGGGTTGTAGAAAATGCAATATTTTTGTCATCAAGACTCTTTAGCGCCGATATCCGGCCGCTGAAACGCGATGCTACCCACTAGCGATCGTCTTTTCTTCCAGGAAGTTTATTTGATAATCAGTGATTTGAAAATAATGTTAGTTAGAGAGAGAGACAAATGGAATATA